>UCOL01004568.1:0-14274 GCA_900474335.1 Ormyrus nitidulus
CCTTTTTTTTTTTTTTTTTTTTTTTTTTGTTTTTTTTATACTCCCCCGAAGCTGAAAAAAAAAGGAACGAGAGAAAAATAAAAACAAGTTGCTCCCATAAAAAAAGGAAGGCGACGCCGCTACGGGGGACTAAACACTCGGCGAATTTATGGTTATTAGGTGATGCGCGCGAGCGCGAGCAACACTTAGCCGAAACAATGTGCCGGCACTTTCCGCCCCGCTCGGGCACGCCGGGCTGAAAAAAAAAAGCAGGGCCGGCGCATAATCTCGGGTAGGATGCAAAATTAACGCCGCGCGCGGAAAAAGTTCCGGCGAGAAGAGTATATCAATCACCGGGGCCCGGGGATTGACGGTCGCCGCCGCGCGATATTCCATTAAAGTCCTCGAAAAAAGGAAGCTTTTTAACGGAGGGCTAAAGTCGTGAATTTTCCGAAGATTCAATATTGACTCTTATCAGTTTGGCTTGATTTCGCTCGGCGATATATATATATATATATAGTATCCCTGCCGCTTCGTTTTCTCGAGGAGGAGCTGCCGCGCTCGAAAATCAATCCCGAGAGGTTTTTCCTTCTGTCCCTGCCGACGAGTCGCCGGGGCACGAAAACTTTCTCAAACGTCTCTCGTCGGTGATTACCGGCTCGGCGCGCGCGAGCGCTTGCCGAGCCCGCCGCAAAATCATTGCGCCGAGACATGAAAGGTGGCATGTCACTCGAGACGAGGTTCTCTGCCCTCACTTAATCAATATACACCTTCATTTCTTGCTCGGGGCTTTGGCGCCCTTATCTTTCCTTCTCGAGGCTTTCTCCCTGCTCTCTTCTCTCTCTCTCTCTCTCGTGATATATCCGAGCCAAATAAAAACAATGACCTTCCACCCCTTTGTTTGCTGTGTGCGTTTGCGGCGAAAAACATTTTATTGCGGATTTATAGTCGAATCTTGATGAATAATATTTTGCTCGTCGGGCTGTGGGCTTGACGTTTTTATCGAAGAATATCAAGGTTAAAGTAAAATTGCATTAAAGTTGTTGAGTCTCGAAATCGTTTTTACGACGTCGCCGAAGAACACGTTTGTCGGGAGAAATTTTCATCTTACAGCGAAAATTGGAAATTTGCTTATAGAAAATCGATTGACTCTCGGTAAGAAACAAAGTTTTGCCGAAATGATTCATATCTTTGCCAAAAGTTCATTAATCAACCGAAAAAATCGTAGCCGAAGCACAGAGAAAAGCAGAGAGAAAGCGAAATAATGCTAATTAATTTAATTTGATTGGAGCATCTGTCTGCGTTTGCCTTTGTTGAGGGGGGGAAGCAATCGAAAAGCCGTCTCGCCGCGGGTATAGCATCGAATCAGCTCTCTGTTTTGTTTCAATAGAAAGAGCCGGCGCAAGAGCGACGCGGCGCGCGGCGCGGAGGGCTAATCCAAGTCGTAACAGCTCGCTCGTGTATAGGCTCGAGCACTCTCTTAGCCAGAAAGCGGGATATAGCGCGGGTAGAGCGGCGAAAGCTCGTCAGACGAGTTCGCGAGCCGGGATTATGTTAAACGGCAGATCAGTGCAGATTAATTAGCCATTCTGTTCGCGGCCGAGCCTATACCTTCTTACCCTCCGCCCCTCTCCCCCCTCGGACTAATTTACAACAGCTCGGCGGATTATTTTCAGGGAATTTTTCGCAGTGATTAATCACCCGCGGACTGCACCGAGTGCGGCCTTCAACAAGTGCGCCCCCCCCCGAAAACAGAAGCGCGCTCGCGGAGCCGGAGCGCTCGCAGCTTCGGACGGAAGTAGAAACGAAAGAAGATACGGGGGAGCCGGGAAAAATGGTAATTCGAGCTTGTTTTATCAGCGATCATTTGACTCGAAAGGAGAGAAGGGGACTGGAGGGGAGGGGATGGGGGAGACAAAGCATTGGGTTCTGGTTTCGGATTAATCGCGAGTATCCCGTAGCTCGCACAGCGGCTGCCGGTGACTAGTCTCTTTCGTCCTCTATATCTGTCCGGCTCTCTGTTTCGCCCCCGTGAGGCACGAGCCAGCGGCGCGTATCTGAAATTCCACGTGGGTTTGCACCCTTGTTGACCGGCTTCGACCTCTTCGCTTTAGAGGGGAGAGAGAGAGAGAGAGAGCGACTCCGTGCTCCTCGTAAAGCGGCTCACGTTTGATTAAAGTCCCGGCCGGAGATAAAGGGGGCGAAAAGCTTCCGAGTCGCCGCGGGTATAAAACGACCGCCACGAGGGCAGCGACTTGACGGACGGTGCAGCGCGGTGCGAGGCTAAGCACTCATAAACAGCCTTGATCTTTCTTTCAAACTTCTTACTTCCCCGCGGTCTTAAGCAGACCGACATTTTTCGCCGCTCTTCCCTGCTCATCCACCTCCGCCATCAAATTAGCTTGCTAAATATTTTTTTTAAACGAGCACTTCATTTTTCAGCGGACATTCGTGCACTCTTTCAAGTTTTCTTTTTTTATCGAGTTAAGCGTCTTTTAAGAAAGGTATATTGTTATTATTAATTCTGGAAAACAATTGAGATGTTTGGTTGTTTTTTTTTATTGAATAATAACAAATATACTGGTACGAACACGATATTTCTCGCCAAGTGGTGCAATGAATTCTAATGACGATTTTATTTCAATTTTGACAAATAATACGTGAAAATATCCGACATTTCCAAATGATAAATGAAATATAACGTATGAAAACGCGATAAATGTCAAGCACGACGAGCATATTGCAAATTTTTTAATCTGAAAAGTTACTACTGCATAATTTATACCTCATTATCGACTCAAAATGTCGCTCGACGTTAAAAGGAAAATTTTATAAATTACATTTTGTGTACATATCAATATTTGCACAGCGTTTCATTTTATCATTTTTATGCGAGTTCCGAGTCTTTTCAATTGCATTTACTTTTTAGGAAATTTGAGCTATATTAAATTTGAGTCACGCAGAATTTTCAAAACTCCCATTCCAGCGCGAATTCGATTAAGGTTTTAATTTGAAAATATTTTTTTCTTTTTTAGAACAAAACATTTTTATTTATCTCGAGAATGCTGCCAACAAATCTTGATTTAAATGCAATTTTAATGAACTATATTTTTCCTCTCATATTCCACGTTAAGCCAATTAAGACCCGACTATTAGAGGCGGGAAATCCAGAAATAAATTTCAACGCGCTAATTACTTCTTCCAACGTGTATAAAAACGGGTTAATAACCCGAAAACAATCATCAACCCCGCGACCCCTCGATTGTTCCCAACAGTATTAGGTGCAATCGTCGCCAAGAGCCCAGCTGCCGGATCCCCTCTTTGCCGCGTCGCGCTCCGCGGCTGGCTTCGACGCACTTTCGAAAGAATCAACATTTACGATCGGAGGCTCTCTCATTTAAGGGCGGCGAAAGGGAAGGCCCTGGAAAAATCTGCCGCGCTCCCGCGGGTGAAATACGGCGGGAGAGCCTTATCACGGCGGCCCGGATAGTTTATACGCTGACATTAATATATCGGGCCGAGTGAAATTTCAAGCCTGCAGCGCCGGTGAGAGAGTCCAGTTAAGTGTAAAAAATTGCGAATGATATCGGTTATGAAGCCGGCTGGGGAGAAGTATCGGCTGCCGCTCTCGCGCGGCCCGCGCTTTGCTTTATGCCGAGCGCCGTAGTAAAATACTCGGCAGGACGTATTACTGCGCACTTCAGGGGAGGGAAAAACCTTTGTACTTTACTGCCGGCGCACTTTCTCCAAGTTTCGAGCTTTATTGCATTCCAGCACTGCGCGTGGCTCTCTCTCTTCCCCCCCTCTCTCTCTCTCTCTCCCTCCCTCCCTTCCGCCCCGCCACAAGGTTTTTGCTCGCGCTACTTACGGAACTTTTCAAGGATACGGAACATTCGATAATTGCGAAAGTTCCGTGTGCCTTAAATTCCGCGAGCTCTTCAAGCCGCCTGCAGCCTTATTTTCCATTTGTGCTCCTCTGGCCTTTGCTTTTCTTCTATTATCTCTCTTTGTCATTTTCTTATTATGTCTGCGTTATCGTTTCTCTCGCTCTGCCGGCGAAACGAATTTTCCATTAAATTGCTCAGATTCTGACGAGCCGCCGCCGCCGTCGCCGCCGTCGCCGCCGCCGCTGCCGTATAATTCCGCGAGCTGATGCCGAGAGGCAGTGTCGAATATTACACGCTCGTCGAGGCTGCTCTGTTTGCACGGCCCTTTTTTATTTTAAAACGAGATGGGTCGAGCAGGCGAACGTGAGCTTGATAATAATTCGGTCATTTCCGCGTAATTCCTTTTAAATACACCCGCCGCCGGGCGGAGAGAGAGAGAGAGAGAGCGAGCGGCTTTTCTTTTTTTCTGAGAGCACTTTTGTCGTTTTATCGTTCGCTGAAAATTCGAGCCGCGAGCATTAATGCGGGGGCGCGCGCATTTTCCCCCCCTTCGGATGCTAAGTGTGTAAATAGTAAACAAGCCTTCGCGTTCGACTGCAGTCTTCTGCCTTGCGCGCTGAATAAATCATTCGCCGTGCTTTCTTCCTCGGGAGGGACGCTTTTAAAAGCAGCGGATTGCGGCTCGCACCATAAATAGTTGTGGAAAATTATACTTTATAATTGTATTTTTAGCGAGACGGCTCCTGTCAGTCACATTCCCATCTTCAATCCGAAAATTAGGACGAGCTCGACCGCACAGTTAAATCACTTGCAAATTTTTACGCCGCATTAAGCTCGCGTTGCACTGCTCGCCGTAACTTACACGCTGTAAAGTCGCCCTCGTCGCTCAAAAACCAGGTCACGTTTTCATTCCGACCGGCGGGGAGAAAAAAAAAACACTTACCGCAAATTATACCGAAAATCAGCGGGGCCCCTCTCCAAAAATGCCCGCCGTAAAGCTCCGTCTACTTTGGCTCTCGGCGCGAATAGGCGTAATCGAGCTCGAGTTAAAGATCGGGCTCGAAATCGTTCCTCGGCAGTGGAAGTTTGCGTGAAGCCCCGTTTATCTGCAGGGGGGCGGCTGTTGCACCCGATAAAAGAAGCTCCCTACCCTCTCTCTCTCTCGCTTAAAATCCGGAGAGCGAGAAGCGGCGACGATGGCTATCATCGGCCTCGGCTCTCGAGCGAATCTATTACGGAGATAAGTCCAGGTGGCACTCGGGCCGAGTTCGCCAAACTGGGCCATCAGATAGGAGAGCTTAGATACACTGCAAGAAGTCCCACACCTCTTCTCTCTCTCTCTCTCTCTCCTCCCTCCTTCCGGACGTCCTTCGATATCGAGCCGAGCTTGCATCCTCTTAACTTCTAATACCCGACGCACCTGCGCGAGTCGCAACCGAGACGCAACTTACTTGTCCCCCCGATACTCCGCGGCACAAACGTCTGTGAATTATTAGGCCGGCTTTTACCGCGGCCGCACCCCAAATTCCTCGGTAATTCACCACCGCCGCCATCGAGAGGAGCCCCGGACGAGTCGGCGAGTCTTCGTTAACTAAGATTTATCGGGGGACCGAGGGGGAGGAGAATTTTCAAGTCTCCTAGTCGGCTCATACTTTGACTGCGTTTGCGGGATCGTAAGTAGGTGAATAAGTGCGAAAGTTGACGAATTTAAGGAGATTTCGCCGCGTCTGAATGGAGGCTGTCAGTTTCTACTGCGAGTGTCGGGGCGGTATTTATTTTAAGATTTATCGCCCGTACTCGGCTTTGCTTTCCGTGTTTTCGAAACAAGAGACGCATTTGAATCCTGTTTCAATATTACTCGCAGATACTGCTATTTTCGTTTGGAATTGATACGGTATTCATTTCATCGGTAAAACATTTTTATTTTTTAATTCAAAACTGCAGTGTCTTTTCGAGCTGCACAAATCGGAAATAATTAAAAATATTTCATTGTACAATAATCGAATAAAGCCGGGAATTATCGCGCATTTGTTTTTAACATTTCAATAAAACTGAAGGAGGAAATTCGCGACATTTTCAGAAAAAATTCCACCCGCGATCCGAAAAAAAAGTTCAAAACTCGCATATATATATACCCATTCGCGACATAAAACGAACGGAATTTATATTTAATTATTATATTATACGCTTTATGTACGAAGCTCGCGCCTTTATAAATCCCAAAGCAGAAGCAGGAACCCATCGCGATTGAATAAAATTTTAGCGCAATATTCGAAGGTAAAAAAAATGACAAATAATCAGCGGCAACAACTGTACACTTACAATTTAAAAGCTGTCGGCTCGCATCATTCATATACGATTCGCTCCTGCGGCGGGGCGATTTTCTTTTATATATTCTCGCTCGGGGCCGCGTTGTGTCAGGCGCAAATTCACAATCCGCCAGGCTTTTTCGGGGGGAAAAGAAAGGGAAGAAGGGCAAAAACGAGCCGCGCGACCGTTAATACAGATTTCGTTATACAGTTACCGTGTTCGTCAAAAGACTCGTATCGAGTTAACAGTCCTGTTGAGGTATAACAAACCCCGGGCGCGTTCTCTCGCGCGGATTTTTATGTTTTTTATTTCTTTTTTTTTTTTTTTATTCCCGACACCCACGTCGCGGCGCCGCTTTTTTACTTGGCGTTATTCCGCGTTCGGCGCCGGTTAATCTTTTCGAGTACGATTTCGAGGGAGCGCGCGCGACGCGGCTAGGGGAACGGAACGAGTCATAAAATCCGCGCTGGACACCTCGTAAAAAGATCCCAAAGGCGTAAAAGCCGCCGGCTCGCGTGGCGCGCTCTTTGTTTTTGTTCCATCTGTCCGGCGTATTATTCGGCCCGATTAATCAAAGCAATGAGCGGCGTAAAGCGCCATCGACTACATATCCTAGTCGGCGAAACGGCCAGGACAAAGCGATCGACGAATTAATTAAAAAATTTTTCTGCTCCCCCCCGCCCCCAATCTTTGCCGGGGGGAGGGGCAGCCAAGGTATGACGGATTAATGGCGACGCGCGGCCAGTTATTTATTAATCCCCGCGCGCTCGCTGCTCTCGCGTTTTAATTAAATGTAACGTTTATTCCGCGCGACGAGTATCGCCCGGTTGAATTATTGCGCCCGGCTGCGATATGTCGACACTCGCGTCCGGAAGATTACATCGAGCGCCGGGCCCGTCCGAAAGATAGCCCCCCGGAATTTATACATTCCCCTTTGATGAATTTACTCGCAAAAACGATTATCGACCCGGAAGGAGAGTCGGAGGAATGGAAAAAAAAAAGAAAATAATAATAATAAAAGAGCCGCGACTACGCGGGGATATACCTGCTCTCGACGTACACACAGTGTGTGCGCGGCGCGGTGTGCGCGCGCGGCTCGTAAAAATGCTCTATAAAAGTGCGCGCGGCGCGGCCCCTCCAATCCTAACGTACTGCGTCTGTAAGTGACGCGCCGAGAAATATATTACGCAGCTGCTCCGTTTGCTTCTGTTTACTCGAATTAACACTGCCCGCGTTCGCGGAATTATCGACGGCGCTCCTGGCGACGCTTTTCAGTTTTTTTTTTCTTTTTAAGGACTTTTCGCTTTTTTAATGGATTTTGGTGAAAGCTTTTCAGACGGCTTTTTATTCGTTGAAAGGCAGTCTGTTTTATAAAATGAGATACGCGTGTTTGAGAAACGGTCGGTGTCGGATTAATGCAGGTAAATTACTTTAATATCCACTAAATATCGGTGTTCGCAATACATTTTTTTGCTTTCAATCGGGTATTTCGAACGTTTATCTTTTGCAGAAATTCGTTACAGCGGGATAATTTCATGCGGCGAAAATTGCACTCGGATTCAATGATTTTTGGGATAAATGCAATTTTCAGGTAAAGAAGTGTTGTTGAAGTAATTATTTGACGCTAAATCCACTCCAAGTAAGTAAACTCTTTTTCTTATCATAAAAAAAAACTGAAAACACGTCGAACATGCAGTTTTTCATTGAGAGTAACTCGTTGCTGAAGTTAAGATAAGAATTTTTAAAACACATTTCCCGCGAAATCAGCTAGATTGTCTTCTGTTAATCTATTTTTAAATTTTTTAATTCTATTTTTTCTTATAAAATACGTTCAATCTATTATTCTTTGCCAATATCCTTTATTTCGTTCGAAAATTTTATCACGCTTCTATATAGTAAATCTATTTACCCAAATTCGTGGTTAAAAGCTATTAAAGAAAAAAGCGCTATTCCAGATAGGTAATGCATTTTCCGCTAAAGCTTTTTGAAAAAAAAAGTAAATTAAAATGATGATGGTTACTTGAAATTTAGATAGAATTATAAAATTTTCAAGTTAAAATCATGTCCGCTTTCTAGAACACCAAATTTATTATTAATTTCGTGGATTTATTTTTTAAGTATACTCTTTTCGGTGCCATCATTTATTGACGTACACCTGCCAGTAACGTGTTAAACTTACAAAAAATTAGCTCGCTATTTGCTTGCAAATTTTATACTGTTTATTTAAATCTTTTTACCTTATTCAAGATAATTAGTAAAATTTCAATTCTAATTAGCCGATATTTGGACGTAAAATATTTAACGGCCCGTTTTATCAAATAACCCATATTATGCGCGTTCGAAATGAAAGATGCTTTAATTTCGTTGATTCGCGAATGGTTCGGCGAAATTTCTAATTAATCACTTTGAACGTTATAATATACGATTGACGGAATAATAAATGGCCTTTTATTACGGAACAGCAAACCTCTCCGCAACAAAGTACATCGCTTCTGGCCGCGGGGAGCGGACCCGAAAATATATTTATTTCTCCGCATTTATTTTTAATTACACACGCCGCCCGGCCGTAATGTCATTTATTACTCTGTACGCGTCGTTAGTCGACTCCTCTTTACGAAAGATTTTCGAAACTTTCCAACCGACTGACGTACCTCGGAAGCTCGTATAAAATCGACATTAGCCGAGCTCCACTCTTAGCGTATAATTGACGGCAGGCGAAATACAGGAAAATACTAAAACGTCAAGATGTTAAGACGGTAACGGGGAGTGAGGGGTGGGGGGGACTCTCTTCTTCGGCGGTGCAGAGAGAGATCCCGTGTCAATTGAATATCTCGAGTAATAGTTGGGGCGCTTGAAATTGTCGCGCCTGCGATAGCGAGCGGGTTATCTCTCTCCCTCTCTCTGTCGCCGTTGTCGCGGAATATAAAATCTTTTTTATATATTCGTCCTCCTCGTCGCCGGTAGGAAGTAGGCGAGTTCCTGCAGAGGAGAGGCTCACTCTCTCTCTCTCTCTCTGGCAGCAGAGAGCGAGAGAGGGAGTGTGCAAAGTGCGAAATTTCCCCCCGACGCTTTTAACGATAAACGCATACCGCGCTCGCTCGTGAATGTTATCTCGCCGGCTGTCAACCCTCATAGCCGCCCTGTTATATTCCGCCTTAACGCTGCACTTACCGCCTTATCAGATGTTACGCCCAGACCTTTAGAGCGTTACGCTACACCTACACAGATAATTCCTCTTTCTCGTCGATTCGCCCCGGCAGTAGCAGCTAGGGAGGCAGCAGCACGCGCCGAGCCGCAAGCCCCTCTCTCGCCTTCAATTTCCTGTTTCGCAGCAGCTTGCGATTTTCTCGTCGCCGCTAACCGACTCGCGCACACACACGCGCCCGCACACACTCGCAGGCCCTTTTCTATTCAATTAAACGCAAAGGCGCGAATGCGTCGGCTGCGTTATATAACGCCGCGGGAGCCGCAGCGACGCCAACGCCGCGCGCCGAGACAAATTTTCGGCTTGCGGTCTACTTATGGGTGAACCTCACTGGGGAGGGGCCTCCTTTTTCTTCGTCGCCTCTATCTAATATCGAGTGATTAATGGAAACTGCGCGGGATTTCACCTGGGGATTTATTGCGAGAATTAAACCCCAACTGTGTTTTGCGCGGCAGTTATTTTTCTCCGTTTGGACCGACGCTACATACGTATATTTAGAAAAGATTGTAGAATTAGTAATTAGTCGAAAATGGCAAAAGAGTCTCGAACAGCACCGTCGCCCGTAATTCCAGCGAAATTAGCAATCCTCGATACGTGCGGCGAAAATTTCGTCGGCGCAGCCGAGCACGTTAACTTACATATCGGCAGAACGGAAAGGGCGCGCGAGCGTTTATGGACGCGAGCTTTAGCGCAGAACGGCCCGCGAAGAAACAAGTCCGCCGGCTCAAAGAGTTACGAAGCCTGGGCACATAAGGAAAAAGCAAGTCCGTCCTCGGCTATAAATACGCAGTCGAGAAAATTGGAAAAGTTTCGCTCGCGCGGCTGGCGCGCACCTTTTTTTCCCCGCTCTCCCTCTTCGATCTCGGGCCGTGACTTACTCTTTGCTTATTAACGAAAAGGCGGACTTGGACTGTACAAACAGCGATAGCCGCGGATAGCTCGTGGAAAATCTAGCTGCGCTCGGCGAAAAGCTCGCGCGGGAAATCTCCGATCAGCGCGGCTTAGCCTCTCTCTCGAGCGCGGTGTAAACTTGGCACTCGAGCAGTGCCCGCCTAAAATTACGGCCTAATTCCCGGCGAATTCCATCAGGGAAATTTTCCATTGACAAATATACCCGGCGCGCTCGTCCCCCCGCCGGCGCTCTCAATAATTGCGCGCTCGAACCGAGAGGTTAAACAATGCTTCATCGGTTCAAACTTCCCTCGCTACACACCGCAGAGTAGGGTGAGAGGGCAGAGAGCGCCGAGAGTGCCGAGAGTCTGTGTGTGCCGACTTACTATACTGTAGAGTCGCGCCGACGGATTTGCAGCGAGGGGGGGAAAGAAAGTTTTTCAATCGCGGGGGAAAAAATAGTGCCGAGTGCACAATGGCCGGGGGTAGAGAAAGAGAGCCCGCGGAGTGTGGATAAGAGGTGCGAGGCTGGCAAGAGGCTTGCGAGCTAAGCTGGATTAAAGACACTCTCGGTCGGACTTGTCGAATTACTCCGACGAAGGAGGACGTCGTTCGGTACTTATCTAAACGTCTTGGAACGAAGGACTAGGCGAGTCATTTACGCGGATCGCGGCCTCGGTAACTTTTAGCCGATGAACCGTTTCTTTATTTTCTATCGGCTAATTTGCCAATCGCCGATGACAACTTTAATCGACTGTAAACACTTTAATCTTGCGAGTGGACAGCTGTTCCTTTTTTTTCTTTTTTTTTTTGCGAAAATTCTAATTTAACGCTTGCCAAAGTTCGAAAGAAGTTTCGCGGAGGAAAGGTTATGATATATGTATAGAACAAGGAATAAACAATTATTTGAAATGTAAATTCCTGACACCCGGATCGACGCGGGGATTAAGCGCTCGAATTCAATGGAACATCGGTGTCGTTTTCATCATATTTTGTTAGCCAACGATAATCGGGCTCTGCTCTCTCTCGAAAAAAAAAAAAAAAAAAAAAATATCGCATTCGCGAATTATGTTCGTGGAAGAGCGAATCGCGCGCGCTAACCTGATGCAAAGCCTCGCGCAACGGGGCCGACATATACATAACAAAAACGAGGAGCGAGGAAAAAAAAAACTAGCGGGAGGGGCGACGCGGGCGTGGGACAACAAAGTTTATAACGAAATTCGCGTATTCAGCAATTACGCGGAATTCAAAATGCAATCGTTCAGAACCGCTGCTGCCGCTGCACAGCGCCCCCTCCCCTCCGCCCCCCCCCCATGTTTTCGAGATTTCACGGATGGATGAATCAATGTTCGCGGCGGTGCAAACGGAATGCTGCACATCGCCTAAAGCTAACGCGCGCGCTGATTCGTTCGATTTGATTGAACTTCAATTCGACTAAGCACTAAAAACTAGCTCCTCCTCCTCCTCTCCCGGCTATTCCCGCGGCTACGCCGCAATTTCTACCCGGGAATGTATGCAAGCTCGATTCCCTTACGACGTGAGCGCGCGGCTTCGGATGATAATAAATCGCGGCAATTAATCTCCGGGGAGGTGGGCGCGGATTTTTCTAGCTCGTTGCGGTCTTGATAGAGTCGGCGAAATTCGCTTTTCCGCCGGGTAAATATTTAATCGAACGCTGGGGTACTTTTTGCGGAGACCGAACGTTTAGCTGGGGCTCTCGCTGGTTAGTCCCCCCTCCCCCCGTGGAAATCAATCGCTCGAGTGTTGAATACATTACGCTTTCTTTTGGAGTTGGATACATTTTAAAACTTTATTGCAAATGCGGGCGGGGAACGTTTTTAGAGTAGGCGACGTTTTTCATTTTGAATATTTGGATAGTGTATGTATGACGCGGCAGTACGTGGAAAAGTTTAATGTTTCAAAAACTTTTAAAGAAAGTGCAAAGGATAAATCTTGGTTTTGTAAACTTATATTTCACGCGGTTCAAAGAAGATCAAATAAATTTTACTTTATACAACAATGTACTTGATATTAAGGCCTTATTTTACGAATCCAACTTTACAAAAATATGTTCAACTTTTTCGGAAAAATATTTTGACAAATTTAGCAAGAGTTAATAAATTATCAGAAAAGATCGTTTAAAAAAAAAAGAAAAAACAGGACAGTATACAATTCAAACGAGTAATTTCTCTTAATAAATATTCCGCTAATTGCGGAATCACTTTTTGTTTAGATTCAATTTAATTCTTTGATGAGGAGCCTGCTTGGTGAACTATTTTCCAAGAATGGCGTTAAACGTATACTGCTCCACTAATATATATACATATATATTCGTATATATATATATAGGTATGGCTGTCGCCATCATGCACTACAATCGATTTCGAGCGCCTGCTATCATGCTGAAGTGCGTGTAACACCAATGCAGTATGCGAGATATCTAGAATATCCAGAATATGCTATGTTTTCAATGCTGCGATATGTGAGAAAATAACAGGCTGTGCTTTTAGCATTAAAAACTCTTCATTCTTTTGGACGATATAGTTTTAAGTAACGTTGCACAGCGCAGACTTTGTCGAACAATTCGATCTATGCGTTATTAAATTTCCATTGTTAATTTGAACGATATGCCATATCGCACAATTAAATTTAATTCTCGTTGGTCGCGTTTCATTTAAATATGCGTTTAAATATGTGAGTTAAAATTTTTAAACAGTCGAGCGAACGCGCGGCAAGAACTATTTATAACTTATACGATTAAATATACGCGTTCCCAAGAGCATAGCTCTTGACATTTTTTAAATTTATTCGAAGAAAGGTATGCATTTAGTCCAACATTTCACTATACGTTAGATTCCGCTTGAATATCATGATATAAATCGCTTTCGAATCCTTGTCAGCTCGAATTTTTCGAGGACCCTGCAAAAAATGTCTTTTTGAATTCGATATCAAAGAGCTGACTTTCCTGTCCGTTATGGATCTGACAAATACTATGACGTACCAAAAGAAAAGAACTTGTTCAAAAAAGCCATTACGTCATTTTTTTTCTTTCTTTTTTTTTTACTAAACGAAAGCGTTCAAATGATTACCCTTCCCCCCCAAGCGACCTGTACAAACCAGTCCGCAGAAACTAAAGAATTTCCCGGAATTTCCCGTAAAAGTCAGCTTCAGCGGCGGGTTTAACGCCGCGGAATTAGCTCAAGTCCCTCGGTCAAATTAATGAGACGGAAAACGACAGCAACACTGATTCGAGCTGAGAGGTCGAAAATGCCCGGAGGGCTGCTCGCTCAGGTAGTCCGCCTGCGGGTGTAGGTGGAAATGCAGCGTAGCGTGAATTGGCCGTCGACGCCTTTTGCTTGTAATTCGCGGCCGATCTCACGCGACGTCAATCGCGCGCGAGGGCCCACCACCCCCAGCGCCTGCCCTTCGCGCGCGAGTTTTCACGTGATGCTCGCCGCGTTCGGTCGCAGGTGGTGCCGCGGCGGCAGCTCCCTCCTCTGGAGGAGGAGAGCGTCGTCAAACTCAGCCGGAAATTGCGGACGTCGCTGCCGCAGCGGCGGCGGCAGCTCCGACAATTGCGTACTTGGAAAAGGACGAACGGACGCGCGTAGGACACAAGACAGCTTTGCGAGAGCTCTGTGTGTGAGCCTCTATTGGCTTTCCCTTTGAGCCGAGCTGTGTGCGTAGGTGTATATTTACGCGCCCGAGCATTATCATCGCGAATCTCTCTCTCTCTCTCTCTCTCTCTCTCTCTCTGTCTCTCTCTCTCTCTCTCTCTATGCTCGATTGTGCCGTCCGGCCCCCCTCGTGGACGCGCGCTGCTTCAGTCGTCAAAAGCGGAACAGTCGCGGAACATTGGCCAACCCATCGATCCTAATCGAATATCTGCCTCCCCTGCTCGATGCTCCGACTGCTTCTGCCTCGTTTCGCCCTTCCGTAGGCGCGGAAGGCCCAAACGTCTTTTCGAGGAAACGACTTGTCGGGGGGGGGGGAATTTTAAAC
>UCOL01004569.1:0-14180 GCA_900474335.1 Ormyrus nitidulus
CGATAACGCCCCCCTCCCCCGCCCCCCGCCCCTCCAGCCTGCTTTTTCGATGCACGCGCGGGGTCAGCTCGCCGCCGCGGTCGCCCGTAGATAAGCTCTCGCCTCTCTTTTTTTTTTCGGCGGACTATTTTCTCGCGGGAAAGAGTTATCACGCCTGCCTTCCGAAGGAGTTTGAGGAGCAGATTCTGCTCGATCTTTGCGGCTGTAACGGGGTAATCGCGGGAGATCGCCACGAACGGCCTCGCTGTTTTGGATTCACGCGAGATGCCGCGCGTTATTTATGTCTGTACGCGGGGGGAACCGTGTAAGTCGGGTTTTTCCGCTAACGGGAGAAGTTTATTTATTGTAATCACTAATCAATATTAAATTATACGCGGTAATGTATACGATATTTCGCCTTTTTTATTTTGATAAGTAACATTGCCGCGAGGTCGTAAATTGAATTCATCCTGATTGCCAAGTTAAACCAAGTCGGAGAGCTTAAGAGGAGCTGGCAGGTAAATCTCGCGTTTTCCACGGACGCCGGCGGCGGACAAAACGCGCATTTTCACGGAATAAACCGGCGGGACGCGTAAGCCAGGCTCTAAAATTAGCCACGCGCAAGTGCGTCGACAATCGGCATTGTCGCCTAATCAGGTAAAAATTGTTCGTCCCTCGCACTGCGCAGAACGGCTCACAATGACCGCGACAATGTAACTCCGTGGACGAGGACTCGAGGGGGGAGAGGAAGAATGGCAGAGAGAAGATGCGAGTGAGATCAGGCCGGTTGAATTATAGGATCCCCTGGTGATAATGATGAACCGTGTTTACACTGTGCCGGAGATCCTTGCAGGGGCGCCTTCTCTCTCTCCCTCTCTCTCTCGTGCCTCCTGACCGAAAAGCGGCGCGGAGGTCGACGAGAAGGCGAGATGGAAGGTGCGTCTCCGCGATCGCGCGAGAGAAATACTCGGCGCGACTCCTTTCTCATGTAAATACGATGTAAAGCGCGGCTGACCGCCTCCTATCTCTCTCTCTCTTTCGTTCTTTCTAGCCTCCTGCTCGCGCACAATGTCGAGCTGCCGAGAGCGGACGAGAGAGAGAGAGCAATCCCCCACCTAGCCGGCCGCGCCGCCGTCTCTCATAGGACGTATCTTTAAAGTCGACGTATGGCGGATAGGAGGTGGAAGGTGGAAAGGCGCGCGGAGGTGGTGCCTCTCTCTCTCTCTCCCTCTCGCTCCTTCTAGAGGTGGAGAGCGAGACGGGGAGACGACGACCGCCCGTAAAATATATCAGCCGCTGTGTGACTTCTCGGGGCAGACACAAATCACGCGACCCCCCGTCGCTCTCTACGACTACCCGCGCCGTCGCTGCTGCCCTGGGAGGAGAAGAAGAAGAAGAAGAAGAAGAAGAAGAAGAAGCGAGAGGCCCCAAGGTGTGGGTGTACCTTTATGTGCACCGAGAGGACCTAGAGAGTCCACCGTAGGTGGAGAACGCGCGAAAACCACCGCTTCGCAGGGACGATCTAACGAGCGATGCGGAGGGGCTAAGCCGCGTTGCTGTAGTCGGCACTTTTTGCTACGGGCTCGTCGATGTTATTTGCATGCTTTCAATGAGATCGAGGCTAGGACACGGCGAGTTTTCGAACGGGGTAGGAGATTAACTTACTAATGAGCCTTCGAATCGGATAAAAAAAAAAGTTAATCTTTCGGCATTAGTACACCAGAGTCGGTACAACGAGAATTCTCGGTATGAAAAGGAATCATATATAAGATTCATCTGGCGAGGGTCTCGGAGCCCGTGGTAAGCTAAATAAGCCGAGCATCAAAGATACCGAAGAGAAGACATCGTTTGGAACGTTAATCCTCGCGAGAATCTACCTATCGGCCGCCTAAACACTTCTGTATACCGAAAGGCTCGAACACGTTTGTGCGCTTCGAAGAAAAGAAAAAAAGACGATAGAGAGAGAGAGAGAGAGAGAGAGAGAGGCAGCAAAGAAGTATAAAAATGGAACGGCCGCGGTCTACTGCTGGACACGATCAACCCGAGGAATATTTGAATACCATTAATGAGACTCGTCGAGGAGAAAGGGAGAAAGAGAGAGAGAGAGAGAGAGGAGACAAGAAAAAGCGAGGGGATAAAAGAACTAAAGCGAGGAGAGGGAAGACGGGCCGCGCGTCGTCCTCTCTTCTTTTGAGAGAAGCTGCGCGCGGCCTTTTGTTGGGCCCCGTGAAGTGAGCAAGGAAATAATGCTCGCTGGAATGTGACCTGTGCACCTCCTATCTACTCTCGGCTCTCTCTGCGTGCCTGTACGTGTAGCTCGACACGCTTTCGAGGAGAGGAGGAGGAGCTGTATCATTGTGCTTGATCGAGCATGCGAAAAGCCAGCGAAAGCCGCGCTCGAGCTGTATGATTCACGAAGGATCCTGGAAAAAGTCCCGTAGCGCTTGAATCACGCGCCGGCTGGACTCGTTAGTGGCGGCAGCGGCGGCGGCGGCCAAGCAGGTTTTCTACCCGTTTCGCAAAACAGCTATTGACCCATTTATAAAGGGACGTTCTTCGAAATTAAATCCGGCCTCAGAGGTATATAAGTATCCCTCTCCGCGGGAACTTCGTAAATTACCGGCCGCTCTCTCGATCCCTATTAGATGGATGTTACTATTGCCGATTCTGACAAATACCCGGCGATAAAATTAAATCGGCCGCGGGTAGCGACTACCGTCCTCTTCCCGCATTGATTCCCACACGTCGCGAAATCCGAGCGACGAGAGAGAGAGAGAGAGAGAGAGAGACGCGCAGCGGTAAATAAGGTTTATGTAGCAGAGGCCGCGCTGTCAGGGGGAGCAAAAAGCTACGACGCGAGAAGATCGACACAAAAGCCGGCCGCGCGGCTCCAATTAGGTATAACGCGGAGCGCGCGCAGCTTCGTCAATCCCCCGGCGTCGGTGGAAAGAAAACTGGTTACAAAAGGCCCGGGACTGCATATTTCATTTGCAATAAAATGGAGATAGAGAGAGCGAGAAAGAAAGGGAAAGGGAAGAAATCTTGTTCGACAGGGGCCCCTCTCTCTCTCTCGGCCGTATGCAAGAGTCCTCCCGACGTTTTTCAGCGACGGGGACCCGCGATCCCTCATTCTCGACGTATATCGTTATTAGCGTTATTGCCTGCTCGTCGCGCTGCACGTTGTTGCCCGTTATTACCGGAAAAAATTGATAGACGACAGCCGGAGCCGCGTTGCCGCGAGAGATGGAGAAAGGACCGCGGACCATCATTTATAACTCGGAACGAGGCTGGACGAGAGAGAGTGCCGAAAGAGAGCGACTTGATTAGAAGTATCAAATGGGGGCACCGGGCCTTTGAAGCCGCGGAGATTTAATGCGCTCGAATGTGCTCCCGATCGAGCGCCGAGCCGCTTATTCTCATCGATTTCGTTCGAAAGTTTTCAATGATTTTTTCGAATCGAATTATTTATCGGCAATTTGAATTACCGGGATCGAAGCGAAGGTGTATAGAATTTCGCAATATTTTAGTTACTTTATAAACTCGCGAACGAGCACTGATTGCGCAAAGAATAAAAACAGCTCTCGGAGCTGTAATTTCGCATAATCGAATCGGCATATCTGCCTTGGAATTTGATACTTGACAAAAGCAGGAAAAGTTTCGAAAGTAACGGATAAGAGATTTTTGTCCGCGGCTACGTCGATCTTTATCTTTATCCCTTACATATAGGTTTTCTCGCTCGGCTCCTATACACCTATTCTACATTATATTCCACATCTCTCCTTCTCTATTTATCCGTCCAGTCCAGCGGCGCAATCTCTCGGCGCTCGTTATTAATATCGAATAACGAGGAGAGGCTGCCGCCGCCGCTGCTGCTGCTGCTTCTTAGTGGAGGAGCTCTCGAGAGCGCCTCTGCTATTCTTTATTAACGAACCTCGCCACTGGTATCGCCATTGCGAGAGGCGAAAAAAGGAGGAACGCAGCTGTAATATAGTACTTGTTATAATCTCACGATACTCACGCGATAAGATCTCGGGTTTCGCGAGCCGATAACGAAGGTAGCTAGTTATTTTCGCTAGAATTTTGAATTTATCGACAATGCCCTTGATATTTATTTTATTTAGTATCGTATCAATTGCACCGCGCAATTTTCCCCCCTCGATTGCCGCGGGGATCGCGCGCGCGAGGAGTGCGACTTTTTTGAAATTCTATATACATTCTGTTTCGTAAAAATCTTAAATTTTGAATTAAACGATACTCTGTGTCTTTGAATTAGCTTCAAGCGCAGCCACTCGAAAACCCGTTCTAGAAAATCGCTAAAAATCGAAGAAAAGCTCGTGGGGGAAAAATGGAGAAATTCTACGACGCGCGGCGTGAGAATTCACGTGGCGCGGAGAAAGGAAAAAGCGCGCGGTTACAACGCGCGTCGGAGAAAGAGCAGAAGCGCGATAAGGGCGCTCCGGCATTGTGTTCCGTAAAGTGTTGCGTGCGCGACGTTATAATTTCCGTACGGCGGGGAAAACGTAAGGTAGCCGAGCGGCGCGCTTGGCCGCTGTATTTTCGTTTGTGTAAAGTGCGCGTTTAGATGGCGCGATAGACTTGTGCTCGATAAGCTACGACAATTTGTGGGTGTTACGTGGAAGCTGCTCGTATTAAAATCGAAAGTCCGGCGGTGATTTTCTTTTTATCTTTGTGTGCATGTATAAATTTTCAGCGAAACGGACCTTTTTAATTAAAATTTCCGTAAACGGCAATTAAGTTAAAGAAAGGCGCGAATACACCGCGAGAGCCGCGGTATTTCGAGCAGCTCGGTTTTGTAGACTCGAAATACGTCGTTAATTAGATCAGCGAGGAGCAAGTTTCCTAATACGCAAAACGAGCATAAAACCGAGCGAACGCGAGCGTAACAAGGGCGTCGAGGGGGCGAGAGCGCGCGGGGCGCGAAGACACGTGCAAATCTTTTCCACGCGGCTTATTTCTCGCGGCTCTGGCAAGAGGTAAATGCACGGGCCTCTCTTCCCCTTATTATTTATTCGCCGCTCTCTCTCGCAACGCGCGCTGCTTGTAACTATTTTCGTCGCCGCGCCGCGGCCGGCTCTCGCCGACTAACGAATGCGCTTATAATTGCGCCTGAACCTAATGGTTATTGATGGGGCTCCTTACTCTCGCGCTGCTAAATCGGCGCGGCGTTAACCTCCGGGCAGAAAACTGTGACGATATAAAGGAGGAGAGAGAAGGCGACCCCCTGCCGTATCGTATATATATTTCCGCGCGATTCGCCATGGGGGCACACCACGCTCCCATTTACATGTCCTTTTAATCCGCGCTGATGATGATCGCGTCTTTGCTCATTTTTATATATAATACACGCCGATCCGAGAAAAGGTAGAATGTAAGCGCGCGCGAGAGGAAACGAGCCGAGAATACTTATTGGACGATGAATCGGGGCTCATCTTTTAAACCTCTTTTTTTTTCCTCCGCTCAATCGGAAAGCTTTCTTAAAGGTTAAGCGAAGCGATGAAAGATGGCGGGGATGCCCTCCGAGTTTTTCGTACCTTGTAATTACAATTTTTTCGACGACCGCTATATATTACGAGGGTTTTAAATGCTTTTTCAAATTCAGCCTCCTTTCGCGGCGAGGAGCTAGCTGCCCCTCCGAGAAAAGCCTGAAATGAAAACGTCAGCCGTAGTCGTGCGGGATCGGCGCGGTTCCGGCACTTGCTTATAAGCACACAGGGCCGCGAAACCTCGCTGCCCTCGCGTCCGCAGGCCGCAATAGCATTTCGCAGGGGGCTGTAAACACCGTCATTACGTGCCGCGAGGAACTGCACTTGCCCTCGCGACGGAATCGCTTGCGGTCGAGGTGCGCGCGCCGTTGTCTCTTGGCGGCGCGCGTCTTCCGCCTGTATTATTCCCGCAAAACTCGCGCGTCGAAGAGAGCAAAGAGAAAAAAAGCCGAAAGCAAAGGGGTCCGCGTGCGCGCGCGTGTGCGGTTTGTCTCCGGCAACGAGGCACTTAGCGTTCGTTAAGTGCGCCCCGACCGCAGCCGATGCACGCCGCGCGCGACGGAAAGTGTCTCGCGTTACAGCTGTTGTTAAAGAGAGAGAGGGAGAGAGAGGGAAGCCCAGCCGAAGATTATTATAGCTCGACGCGTAATCACAGCGAGGAAAGCCGAGCCTTCGCCACGAAGACGAGAGGACTCGCGAAAAATCTGCAACTTGAGCGGCCCGAGCCGGGATAGCCGAGAGCCCGGCCTCGTTATATATATATATACCCGTTGTTCTTCCGCGAGACGAATTAATTGAAATACGATGACGCGCCGGGATTTTAATTAGCGCGATCTGCCGTCCCTCCCCCCTCTGTATGATTTAGCTGCCTTTGGAATTTAAAGCCGAAACCCCGAGAGTAGCCGGACGGCGGGGAGAAAAGGAATCCCGCGCGCAGAGAGAGCTTTCAATCGCCGGAGGAAATCCACTCAATCTCGCGTTGCGAGAAGCGTAGCGGAGCCCCCGGTAATTGAGCCTAACGAATTCGACGAGGAGAAGGCTCTCGCGATCCAAATCCAATCATCCAATCGGAGTCAATTACCGGCTGACAATGGGCCGCCCTCTCTCCCGGTATAGTGCAGCGCGCCCGCGGCTCGCCTAAATGTCAACTCCGTGGCGCCGGTGTCATTTCGAGTACAAACAGCGACTGTGCGCGATCTAATTCAGCCGACTCGCCCGACAAAAGGCCCCGACAAAGAAAAGCCAGCCGAGCGGAAGGATGCTGCGTGCCAGCTGTATACCCCGGGCATTAGGGGGGGCTTCCTCTTCCAGCCGGCTTCTTTGTTTTGCTTTTTCGCACGGGAATTCTGTGTGTGCGCGCGCGCTGCTTTCGCGCTGGATTCGCTGACAGATTGGCTCGGCGACGCTTTTAAACGAGGACTGAATAAAAATTATGCTTCTCCGCGACCGAGAGCGAGATTTCGAACGAACAGCTGAACACAATCTGCGTGCGATTACTGTCCTAAAGCATTAAAAGATTTATTCCGCGCGATAATTAATTTGACTTTTTTCATCGAGACGCAGGTAATTCATTCAAACGATTTCGAAGGAACGTTACATACACGTTCGCTCGGCAAAGATCGGGCGTTCGAAAAGAGCAAGGCGCTTTTAATTAATTCATCCCGTCTTTCCCGAAGGCCGAACAAGCGTTTCGACGATAATATGACGATGTCGCGACGGACGTAAGTTATGGAAGCTGCTAAACGATGTTCGTGCGGCTATACGATTCGAGATCTACTCCCCGCTTTAAATGGCACGTAATGCCCGGCGGCCGGCCTGGACGCATGCTATGTTTATAAGCCAGGGGCCGCGGCGGCGACGGCGGCGGCGCTCGGTGTACAAGCCGCTCGTTGTCCCTTAAAAGGCAGCGCCGGATAGATAATCAGCCATTGTCTTACCCGGGGATGCCGACTACATCGCGTACTACGAGTGCTCGTGGCGCGCATTTACATTCGCGGAGGCCTCGAGTCGAGAGCTCTAATGAAGATTGTTCGCTTCTCCGTGAAATCTCTCCTCTGATTATTGGGACTTTGAGAAATTCAATTCTCGTCTCTTTTTTTATTTATTTTTTTTTTCAGCGAGGATCTCGCGAAGGTTTTCGAGCTCCGAGGTTTGAGCGCTTGTTTAAGGCGGAGAAGACAAATTGCAAAACGCTCGGCCGCGACGTAAATTAAATGTAATAATATATCTTGATATCTAGTAGTATCTCTACCACTCATAATTTGAGTAATTTTAAATTACGAGGTTCACCCGAAGAAATATATACTACTGCGGCCTGGGCAATAAATTTTAATTACACTCCGGCAACTCACGCGTGGAATGTATTTATCATTTCCCCGGCATATAGGAGCGCGAAAATTAAGTTGCACGCGGATCTACCGATTATTCATCGCGCGAACGCGTCAAGCCCGAAAGACTTTAAATTTTAATTCCAAAGTCCCAGACTGCCGGCCGGCCGTCAATAATTCGAGAGCGAGCGAGCGCGGCTACTTTTCATTAGGAGCTTGAAGAATTTAGGGGGGTGGCGCCGCGTGTTAGACACAGAAACGCAATCCCGAATTCGGCCGAGCCTCGCGATATTTTCAGGTAGGATATAGGCGGCGGGGGGGGGGGGCGGTACGTGATGTTTCGCCGCGCGCGTAGCTCGGGGGGAAAGCCGGAGAGAGGGTAAATATTGCAGTATGCACTCAGCGCAGAGACACGATGCACATACCGAACCCTATCCGCGGCCTGTCCCGGCCTCGCGGTCAAGTGCGTACGTCTATGCATTAGCGGCCGCATATATTATTTTCTCGGGTGAAATACGAGAGCGAGGCCAGGCACTGTTTGCCGGAGAAAGAGGCAGCGCCGCGTGTACGCCTGAAATCTACAGCGTTTCCAGCTTCGTGCGAATATCGAATGTGGAACGGCGGAGGCGCCAGACTGAATCGCCTGCTAATACCGTTTCGAAGTTACGGAGAGCTGGTTTTGGAGTGTTCGCGAAAGGCTTTCCTCCGGATGAAATAGATGACTTTTTCCATTTTCGTCGTTGAAAGGATTCCCGGTCAAATCGACTTTTTCGATAAAAATACGGCAAATGGCCGAGAAACCGTTAAGTAAGATAAACACCGTGAATCAAAGAGACACGTGCAAAATTCACAAATACCCAGGAATAAAGAACTCGGCCAAGTTAAACTCGAGCGCAAACACAAAGGCCGAGCAAGAAACCGCTCGGCGAGTATATACGCATAAAACGCCGCGCATCTCTCCGCGACGACTCGTTTGCAAAGCTCTCGCGTCGGAGGTGGAGAGAGAGCTCGGCGACATCGGTTTTTTCTCAAAAAGCGCAATGCCGGCCTTGTACGCGCAGGCGCGCGCGCGCGCACGCAAAGCCCTGTCAGGCGCGCCGTTATTTATGGTCGCGCGACCCAAGAGCGCACCCGGCCAACCCTCTTATTCCTAGTTTTTACTCATATTTCGCGACCGAGGCTGCGCCACGGTGAGAGAGAGAGAGAAAAGAGATTCGAAGAGCGGAGAGAGAATGAGAAATCGAGGGAGCGGAGAACGAGAGCGCCAGAATTCGCGCAAAGGTCGAGTTAATATCCGCGCGCGACGCGGAGGCGAGGAGAGAGCGCTCGTTATTTATCACGCTCTCGCAATCCCGGAGCGACTCGATCGCTTCTGCGAAGGTTACGGAGGGCATCCCCCTAACCCTTCGTCTTTTTTTATTGCCTTTTTGGGGTCTACACGCGGGATGATCGCTTTTTAGCTTCTACATTTTTTATTTCCTCGTTTTTTTTTCCTTTTTTTTTTTTTAAACAAAAGTCGAGGCGATCGCAATGATTAGTTCAACAACGAGAAGCACTCCGAAAGCAGAAGAAGGAAATAGTAAATCAAGGCCGCCGGCAGACAGACAAGATCAACGGCGAAAGAATCAAGAGCGGCGCGCGCGTGATAAAAGTCAGCATCAATATTTTCGCCGGCAAGATTAACGGGCCGCGGGACATATTTTATCTCCCCGGCAGTAAAGCGGAAAAAAGTACGGCGCGGCGCGGCACTCTTAGCCCGTCCCGCAGGTATTATTTACCTTGCTGGAGAACAAACCCCCTCCGAACGCTACTCGCGGCTCTCTCGCGTAACCCCCGAAGATGTACAAGGCGAGGGTGCTGCCGCTGCCGCGGCCGCCAGGTGCCCCGCCGGATTTTATCCCTTATCCCTTTAAACGTTGTGTATTATTCTCGTAAAAACTAATACAGAGACGAGCGACCCGAACCTTCCGCATTTTCCTGCCTGGTCGTTGAACCGCTGCCGCTGCCGCTGCTGGGCGTTGGTGCGGGAGAGGTATACGAGCGGAAAGAACACGCGAGGGAAAGAGTTGTTTAAAGTGAGGGGGAGAAAGCCGAAAAAAGTTTGGAAAAAGCGAGCGAGAAAAGTGCGAGGCGGCGAGGTGCAGGTGGAAAATGCTTCTGTAGCGGAGAAAATTTAAATAAAGTCCGCTTTTGCCACGATTTCTATGGCTGTTCAACGAGTATAGAAATGTTTACGAAGCTTATTTAATCGCGAATTCGATCTGATAACGTTGATGTTTCTAATTTGTTCGGGAATAAAAGCTTTAGAAAAAAATACTGATATTCTTGTAAATTGTTTTATTCCATTCATAAAATCCGGCGCGCTCAGCCAAGCCGAACGCAAACGTAAACTTGTAAGTCTCTTTCGCGCTTCCACCTCGAATCGTAAAAGCGTCGTAAAGGAGAAATAGACGTATGGGACATTTGACCAGAGATACAAGAGATATAAGCCTACTATACCTAGCTTATATGGCGGGGACCTTATAGGCAGATGGATAATAATAATATGCACAGATTCCACTTCTGATCATAAACCAATGACTACCAAATAAAACTGGAGGCATAAAACAATGTTTTAAGATAATTTTACTGCCCGCTCGAATCTATTAACATATGGCTCTCGCCGGGCAATAAAACATTTTTAGAGCTCGAAAGTGAAGCCGAACGTTTTTTTTTAAATTAATTTTAACGTCGCTGCACACATCGGTTATTTATTTCTTTCAAAGCTCTCGTGTATAGAAACGGAAATCCGAAAACCCTATAATTCAAATGAGGATCCCTTTGTACTGACCAACGCGAGGAAGAATAAGATGTCAAAACAAAGCCGAACGAAGAACTATATGTACGTCAACGAGACGAGTAAAAGTGCCTATTAACATCGTCTGCGAAACAGCTAAGTAAAGCCAGAAGTGAAGTTAACTTTGAAGATCAGATAAACTTCTTATTCCTCGGCGGCTTCTGCCGAGCATTTCGTTCTGATGGACTCGCAGCGATCGGTAAATTATTGGCCCCCCAGTAATAATAGATTGCGCAGCTGTTGCCGCTGCATCAGATCGCAAAAGCTCCTCTAGAAATAGTTCGCTTACCGCTGCAACAATGCAACTGAAAAGTCGCCTTTTGTCGTAAAGAGTCGATCGACGGTTTATCTTGGGACGCGCTCCATATAGTTTTATGCAAATGGAGCAAAGCGAGGGTAAGAAGACTAAATAAGCGCTTGACTTATAGTCGAGATATTTTAGCCCCGCGCGGCGGCGCACACTTCCCACCAACAAACTATTTAAGTTAATTGCGCTCGCTTTATTAAATATAGAATATTCGAGTCCAAATTGCTAATAAAACTAACGGGCTCGAGCGCGGGTTTATTATTCGCCGAAAAGAAGTGCAATAAAATTTTAAGGGTGGCGCGCGGGGCAGCCGAAAAATCCCGAAATAAGCAAAGGGTCGACGCTCCGAAAGTCCGTCATATCCGTACAACGTTTGGCTAATTGCCCGCTCGTCACGGTAGCACTCGGTTATGGCAGCTCGTTCAGGCCTAACATTCGGCCTCTCTCGCTCTTTCCCTACTCTCTCCCATTATTACGTTACGACGCGCGGGGATAAGGCCACGTTATTATAAATGGAAGACCAGTAGCTCTCGGCTCTCTCTCTCTCTCTCTCTCCCTCCCGACAAGTTTATGGTCCGAAAGATGAGGATGGCCGCGAGCTACCGTATAATTACGCCCGCGCGCGCTGCCCTCGGAGGCGCCACCGCGAGAAAGAGAGAGAGAGAGCCGCTCCCTATTTTTGACCCTAAAACGCCTAAATTCCCTAAATATAATACTTCATTACCTCGTTCTCCGTCCGTCTTTTACGGGATTCTTCGTTTTTTGGGCCTCGTAAAACGGCTCGTTCGCGCGCGCCGCGATCCCCCCCTCCCCACGGTTTCGAGGAAACACCTGATGAGCGAGGGCCCCGGCTATATTTTAAGACTGTCGTGAAAGGCTTCGCATTAAAATAATATTAAACCTCTTTTTCTACACTTTATACTAACATTAGTTTTGATAGCTTTTACGAGCGATCCGGTCCCCGAAAAAGCTTTCTTAAACGAATGTAATTGCGCTCGATGGACCCTAATTTCTGACTGGGCAATAATAATACGGCGTCGACTAACCAAACGTTTCGAATATTATACGACATTAAACCCCTACATAAAAACTCTTTCTTAAAAACTATAATACCCGAGATTGCAGGTTACAGTAAAGGTGGCGACAAAAAATATTTCATCACCGTAGCGGCGATCCGTCATGTATCATTTCGGAAAATCCAAATATAGTTAATTTTTCAAAAAGCCCGCGCACCGAGCTCCCTCGCGAATTGTCCCGCTCATAATTGAGATGTTCGGCTCGGGCGTGAAGAATCGGACGATTCACTTCGACAGGGGCAAATGGAGCTCGAACAGTTTTTTTTTTTCTCTCTCTCTCCCGCCGCTCCTTGGCGCGCTTCATCGTTTCTCGGTCGCGGATTTCTCTCCACCTGCTACTTTCCCCGGGCCACTTTGATAAATCGCTCTGTTTCATCCCTCGCACACACGCACGTACCACGTCCGCTCGCGGAAAGCCCTTATCAACTCGGACTCGCCGGCTCTTAGGCCTCCTCCCGGATTTCCTGCGAATCCTTGTCCCTCGTATTAGGCGCGTCCTCCCGCTCTTTTTTTCTTCTTCCCTCGTCCCCACGCGCACCTACGCTCGATTCGCTCTCTATATCGTCGGGGATCCCTTAACTCGCTCGGATTCATCGCTCTTTTTTTTTTTTATTCCTCTCCCTTCTCTTTTCCGGGGACTAAATTGCCTTGTTTCGGACCAATTTTCGGGGCTTGCGCATTTTTTTTCTCTCTTCCGCGGGGATAACGTCCGAGAAATTAAGATATTTACGAGATTAATATAATAGTGGTAATGGGGGACGGACAGATGCTTCTCTCAGTGGACGACCGAGACGGCTTTATTTTATCCAGCCCGGCGTTGATATTAATGCCTGCGAGCGCAAGAATATTAATGGCTGTTTGTAAAATATAGCGCCAATAAAACAAGCGATTAAGCGTGCATTTTATCATGCAGCGTTAGTTTTCGATCAGGAGGCTCGAAGATCCTGGCCCCCGGAATAGTCGTATCTGCTTTGACAGATAGCTAAATGCCTACTATCTCGGGCTAAAAAGAAAAAAAAAGAAGCCCAAGAGATAGCACTCCATCGTTTTTTTCCCTGTCCCGCGCTCTTTATTTAAGATTCAATCATTTTTACGACCTCGAGTGAGCTTTTTTCCGGCGACTCTCGCTCTCTCCCCCTGCCCCCCTCGCGCCCCCTAATGAAAAATTACGTTTTCTTTTTTGTCATCGCCGGGAGACATCCGACAGGAGAGAGAGAGAGCAGCGGCGCACAGCGTTTTTATCGACGATCGCAGCAGGTCCCTGCAGGCGAACTGCCTCTCTATCTGGGGTAAATCCAACTGCCGAAGAGGTAAGAAAGCGGGAGGAGGTTCGCGCTTGCGAGCCGGGGGGATGGACCGAGGGGGAGAGAAAGAGAAAGCGCGGGGAGGGGGCCCCGGGAAATGGCCCCCGAAGGGGTGATAGAGGCCACCTAATAGCTCACGGAATTGCCTTCGAAACACCTTTTTAATGAACTATTGCCGCGGGAAATGAAAATGGGGTGAGGACGGGGAGAGGCGCGCGCGCGGGCGACATCGGCCCGGAGAGTCCAAAGGTCTCTCTTCCACCCAGTTAAGATACGCCTCCTAAGAAGAATTGCTTTTCTCGTTCTGCGAACTGCCGCCTCCTGGATATTTGCTTGCTCGGATAGTCCCTATCTCGCGCTCTTTATCTCACTTTCTCGCGCTGATAAAAATATTGTAATTGTCGGGAGGGTAAAATAGTCCTGTGTAACTGGCTTCGAAAAAGATTTACGTATAAATTCTCGTTTTTAAATGTCTCGTTAGAAATTAAATAATATAGAAGAATATACATTTTACTATAAAATTAAAACGTGCCTCCCTTCCAACATCAGAAAAATTCCTGCCGCAGCGTTCGTACACAAAACTTCTTCCAGCAAAGACGCATTTACGCCAAGTTCGGAATGAGATCTTTTTTATTCGTCCTCCCCGCATACATACTTGGCGGGACGGGCAAAATAAAAAAAGCAAACGGCAGCGCGAGACGAGCGGTATGCAAGACGAATGCCGGGGAGAGAGAGGCCAGCTGCGTGATCCCAGCGAGACACCATCCGAAAACATTCCGGGGAATTAGACGAGGAACTGCGTTTCGCAGCTCTCGCACCCGGGGGGGGGGGGGGGGGGGGGGGGAAA
>UCOL01004570.1:0-14201 GCA_900474335.1 Ormyrus nitidulus
CGCATGCGCAGACGTAATTCTCGGTCGTGATTTTCGGCAAACTTTTTTTCCATATTATGAATTAAGTTTTCTTTTATATTTCATTGGTAACTTATTATTTTTTTTTAATTCGAATCTACAAGTAACGAACTATAACTTTGTACGTTTTTTTCTTATGGACTTGCTAATTCGCCGGAGCCACCTTAATTAGAAGATACAATCTCAAGATCTGTATCGACCATTAACACTTTTCCCCCAGATTCCAGAAAGTAATGAAGGCAAGCCTTGGTTTTGGTATGTTGATAAGAGTGTAACATCGGAAATGTTATCTCAGTTAACAGGAGAATTTTTGCATATATTTGACAAATATCCCTCTCGACTGAAGAGAAAAGTTCGAAGCATCACAGCAACTTACACACCGCATTTGCCGAATTCATCAGCAGTCGCACCTTCACTTTTCGTAAGTCTCGCCTTTCAATTTAGAAACGTTTTCTAATCCTTTAAATAGTCTGATATATATGAATTTAAAATAGAAAATCAAGATAGTAATAAATATTATTAATTTTAGGATGCAGAACCTCGCCGGGTCCAGTCGCAAACGACAACATCGGCAAACGTGAATGCTAGTGTAAATGCTAATGCAAGTGCTAATGCAATCGCAAACACAAATTCAAGCGTTGAAAGTGTCAGTGCTAGCTCTCAATCTAACAGGCAAACCGATGTGGACAATAATAAGAAAAGTTCTGCGATGCCAGGACGTACTGCTGTCGATTATCGGGAATACCGTGAGAAAAAGGAGCGTGAACGATTAGAACGCGAAAGGGCATACGCGAATTCATCTGCAACTCCTGCTGCTGACACTAACAAACATCATTCTCATCATTCAAAACAGAGCTCAAGTACTAGTATGCAACCAAACAAGCACTCGAGTTCTTCATCAAACAATTTAAATAAATCGATGCACCATAATCATCATCACAGGCAGGATATAAAATCACAAATTATTCCGCAAAGGCATTCTACAGGCAGTAATCAACAGTCTCGTGATCCTAGCAGAGACAGACAGAGATCATCTCATAATCATATGACTGATGGTACTAACAATTTAGACGCGCAGACCGTCCACCCGCCAGAGAAGCTAACCAATAATGTTCATAAATCATCACACAATAACAAGCCCTACGCAAGATATTCCGACGCGCAATCAAGATCTTCAAGAAAACCGGATATTCTTGAGCAGAGAAGCGAAGAAGTAAGGAAGATTATTGAGAAGCCTTTGCCGCCACCAAAACCAAGGGCTGAGATTCTTAAGGAAGAATATGCGGCGAAGATGCTCAAGCATTCACATTATCCGTCCAAGTATGATAGTACCACAGAAAAACCGGTCAGTAATTCAACGCAACCGGTACTTTCACATGACAATGCGAAAACTCTAAACGTTGGTCAAACTGCTTTCACAGTAGCTAAATCACCGAATGCCCCAGTACCAGCATCTCAGATATCACAAAAATCATTGTCATCTTCATGTAGCCAAATTATGCCAGTGAAGAATGGCAGTACAATGACTTCATCAACGTCGTCGTTTAGCCTCGTGAGCAGCTTTGACGACGTTATGCCTCAAAAAAAGGCGGAAAATCCGCCTCCGGCACCTGTTAATAAACACAGGTCTCTCTTTAGCCCCGAAAAAACACCCACAAATTCGAGGGAGTCGTCGCACCCTCAGAAATCTGTTAAAAAAGTGAAGACTTCCCCCATCGTAAAGGATTTAAATGCATCCTTAGCAAATGTACTTCATGTGCAGGGAGGGTCAGAAGTTTCGCAACAACCAGCGGCAAAACAGAGGGTACCAAATAACACAAATACAGGAACTACGTCTTCCCACAAACATCGAAACTCGGACATTGGTTACGATCAGCAAGCTTACAGACAGCAGCTAGTTGAAGATTCAAAAAGATTCAGCATGCCAACTATAGGTTTGCATGATCCAACTGGATTAGTGCATAATTCTATTCCACCATTAATTCAGCCAATACGAGATAGTCCTAAAAATACAGCAACTCCTCTTGTTGAAGTTAAGACGCATCAACCTCAACAACACCATAGTTTGAGTAACGGTTTGGAGTCTAGCCTTATAAAACAAGAATACTCAACAATTGATTCTAATTTCCTTAGTGTGAAACCCGAGTTACCAGATCAACTGCTTAGTAACGAGATGCCTTCAGATATTATGTTCATAAAGCAGGAGCAACAGAAACTTGGAGACTTTTTGAACTTTCATGATCCAGTTTTTGAACCAGCTGAGGAACCTGTGCGCATAAAGCAAGAAAGTACTATGAGCATTTCACCACTTAAATCTGCACAAGCCATTAGCGCATTGTTGCAAGAACCGTTAGCACCTATACCTTCATTATTGCAGCAACCTTTGAGTATTGAACAACATCATGCGGCCAGGGAAGATAGTAAGCCCCAACAAGCCCATACTAATACTTTGCCGATGGACAATTTCGTACCTTCGACTGTAGATATAAGTGATCTCACTGGACCAACTCAATGCACAGTAGATGTCCCTGCGCGGCCTGCGACTCCAGTTGCTGAGTTGCACTCAACTCCAATTCTCGCACCAATACCTGTTGCACCAGTCAACTCTGTGAATGCAACAAACACAGTCAGTGCCCCCGAGGAAAAGAAATCGGAGCATCGGAGCAAAAGCGAAAAAAAGAAGGAGAAAAAGAAGCACAAGCACAAAGAAAAAAAGGAAGAGAAGAAAGACAAACATAAGCACAAACACAAGGATAAGGTGAAGGACAAGCATCATCGCGATAAAAGCGATAAAGAGAAGAAGACTGAAGATGAGGGTACAAGCGTTGGTGGAAATGCATCAGTGATCGGTGCGGCTCCCATCAAAATCACAATCCCTAAGGATAAACTAAACCTCAGCACTGATACAATTGGCACATCATCAGCTACAGCTCCTGGGAGTGGCCTTAAGATTAAGATTCCTAAGGAGCGACTTAAAGTTTCTGACGTAGCACCTCCTCCGGCTTTGACGCAGCCGCAGGAGCCACTGAAACTCAAGATTAGTAAGGATCAGCTGGCTAGGAGTAACAGCAACGTACATGTATTCTCACAGCAAGAGAGCAATAACAGTTCTGCTAGTGGCAGCAAGAAGCGCGAACGCTCCGAGCCATCGGAGGGCATTCCACCGTCCAAGAAGCAGCAGCAACAACCGCAGCCACAACAGCAGCAATCCCAGTTGGTACAGCAGCAGCTGCAGCAGCAACAGCGATCGAATGAGCGGCAGAACGGCCGACACTCGTTCGCCAATAGTGATAAGGTACGTGGAGTTGGAAGAGGAGTTGGCCCCAGGCCTAACTCGCACAAATTCCAACATATATTAAACCAGCCAATGCGTGATGCTGGATATCGTGGTTATCACCAGCCAAAGCGGCTTCCTCATCATTCCCGTCCTCTACCACCTCCGCCACCCCATAGAACATATTTCACAAATTACCCACCAGCGGTTCAACCACCTGCCTATAGCTATGTAGCTCCTCCCATCTTCGATCATCCGCTGTATTACCAATATCAGCAGCAAGACTTTGGAGCTATATATCAAACGGCTGGCGGAATGATGATGACCGCTGATGGTCAGATTGATACGAGCGTACCACCACCGTCAATGCAATCGATGTTCAATCAACCTTTGCAAGACGTCCCGAAGCTTGATATAGATGCACTGATAAGTCAACCTCCGCCACCACCGTTACCTGCCGGTCCTCCTCCAAGTTCCTCACCTCCACCACCCCCTCCACCCGAATAAGCTGATGATACATAACCACGTTTTTGTTTTCTATTTTAGAATCTTTAGATTTAAATAGTTCGACACCTTTTTGTCTTTGCGTGAAAATCCGGATTTACAATACTTATTCTTTTTTGTGTTGTATGTTTTTCTTGCCTTGTGAAGCTTGAATTAAAGAGTAGAATTTTTCTTGACTAAAGTAATAGTCATTGTAATACAAGATGGAAATAGTCGATGGAATTTTTTTAAAGAATCCTTTGTTAATATTGTGTAACAATATATCAAACATTAAAATTTTGTTAAATAATACTAGATACATATTTATTTCTATATGTGATTGATATATATTGAACAAAAAACATTATTTTTTTAATGTCTTTTAAAAGAAACAATAACATTAATTTAAGAGATTAAAAATGAATGATTAATTACTTTTTAGTTTAAGCTTCTCAATTGCACATTTTTAAGTAGTTACACATAGATTGCCAAATTTAGTCTCTCTTTTAGCTGTACATTACTATATGAAATTTATTTTCTTTTTCTATTTTCTATTTTTTGTTTGTGCCTGTTAGTAACTGATGCCTTGCACGTTCAGTTCTGTGTAATAATGGTGCAAAGTAAACTTAAAATCTTGGAAAATTAATTTTTTAAATGAATATATAGCAAATTAGCTTATAAAGAATTTCTATGAAATTTTTTTAAGTAAATAAAAGAGATCGATAGATGATTTATTTTTAAAAAATAGACACGCATATTTTTTGGCGTTCGAACTTACGTAGTAAAGAAAAAAAGAGAAAAAAATATTAGAGGTTACGGTTATATATAAAATTTTTTTTTTAAATGTTTGAAACTTAAACTTAATAGGAAAATGACGGCTTCAGATTTGCCGGAAATCTGTAACCGTACTATTTAAGATAGTTACAGTTAAGGGGATCTGCGTCGCCTCATAATATTTTGTAAATTTCATCGAGATTCGAATGTCTTCTCGAATTGTCGAGGTTGCCAAGACATTTGCCGTACACTAGATAAATAAAGAAAGTACATAATATTTAAAGTTCAGTCGAAATACGCAAAATATTAGAAAGTTATCGCCAATTTTTAGATTATCTTTTTCTGTTATTTATTCGAATTTTTAAATAGTTGTTGAAGGGTAGAGTTGTTTTAAAGATCTTTTTATGCATATAATTTTTATAATAAATATTAATGTATATATGCTGTTGATTATTGAAATAGAAAGGAATTTTTAATGAAAGTTATTTTTAACCAGAGATGAATATATAAGCACACATGTAAATACCAGAATGTTACAAGATGATCAATGTACATAATGAAATTTACGTTTACGTTTTTAATGATTGACTCCTTTGACTACCGCGTTATAGGACGCAGATCGAAACTATTTTAACTGCACTAGATTTTTTATTCTTACTTCAAGCCAGATGCAAAGCGTTTCATCTTGTACAATCTCGTAAAAATAAAAAAATTTATATGCATAATTTAGCAATTTCTTTTAGTGCGATATTAAACTTAATCAAATAGATTTCAGAAAGTTAGTGTAGCTCACGTTTAGTCTTAATTGATTAAAAAAATTCATTAAATTTTTATCCTTCGCAAACTTGCTCAGGATTTTTTCTTTATTTTATCGACTGTGATTTGTAATTATATTTATATGTATGTTTCTCGGGTTCGAAACAGAGCGTTTGAGAATTTTTTTATATTTTCTCTAAGAAAAAGAAAGACTTAATCAATTTAATTTAATGTAAGAGTCTCGTATGTGTGTATGCGTGCGTAATCTTTTAAGTATAATTTTATATAGGACAATTTACTTTATGTACAAATTAATTATATTTAATAATGTAATTCTTAAAAACGCGGTTGTGGATTTTTTGTAGCTTTACGAGTTTTATTTTGAAGGGATGTGTTCAAATATATAATTTTTATGTAAATTTTAATGTCGATATTCCGCATCTCTTTGAAAAAATAAAATTCAATAATATAATCAATTTTCGCGAGAAACTTAAATATCAGTTATTATAAATAGCGATATTAAAATGATTATGTCAACAAAAAAATGTGATAATAATATAAAAATTTTTTAAAACAATAATAAGTTTTTACTTCATTTTTAATTCACTGCTTATCAATAAACTTAAGATTAGTTTTATTAAACTTGAATGACGAAAAAGAAAGAATAATCTAAAAGAATGAAACAATGCCTAAACTTTTCTAACGCCAATTACTCAGTCGCTTGCACGTCGATTTCTCTTTGAATAGTAGTAATGTAACTTATTTGACATATGTTTGTCGTACTTAGAAAATTGATTTTCTTCAAGATTTTAAGATATCGTTTTCCTGCATGATCTCTTGAAATCTGATACTCTATTGTCGTAGGCCTTTATTGTGTTTTATTATTAAATGCACTTTAATGCGTATGACGTAATTTTTATACTGTATTTTGTGCATCAAAAACGTAGAATTCTCATTAGACTTTTAATTATTATTTTGTATTAGTATTTTCTCTAATACTTCGCTTTTCCCGCACGTTATTATTTATTTAATATCCTTGTTACTATTTAGTCTCTTTTTTCATAATTATAGAAATAATGTTAGTTATTTAAGAGAATGTAATCAAAATCCTTATCGAGTGAGTAATACAAACACATAAATTAGACATAATTAGTTTTTTTTTTTTTAAATTAGCTGTATTTCTGCCTTTCATACAATTTTTATTTAAAAGGAATAGTTTTTCAATTTATTACTCAGTCGTTAAAGGAATTGATTCTATTCTACATATTTGTAAATGACCGTAGTAATTTTTTACTAAAGACTCAACAATTATAAAAGTTCGGGAGAAGCAAAGAAGGGAAGAAACAAATTTGCGTGGACAGGCACTTCCCTATCTTTCTTTCTTGAATTCGCGTCGTTGCATTGAGCAAACTTTTTAATCGTGTACTTATTTCTTTTTTTTTCAAGCCGGACCGATTTTACGAAGCCGTTGAAGTTAAAACGGATTCGGGTGATGCCGTCGAGGGACTGACAAGGAATTTCTTACGAACTAGCTACAATTCGTCGATTTACTTCTAAAAACTTGAAATCAAAGCCCCTAAACGGAGGAATTGTTGAGGTGCAGTTAATTACTTTTTTTAATTGAAATACTCGCGCAATAACTAGATAAAAACTTTGTACATAGGATCGTTCGTGTAAAAAAAAATATTTTTTTATTCTATGAGATAATTACTGGCTGTAAGTAGATAAAGTTACTTGATATTTGCTTCCGAAATGAGTGAATGAAGATGATAGGAATATTCGTAGAAATTACAAAATGTTGCAGTAATTGACTGATACTGCATGTTTTTATGCAATACTGCAATAAAGTTTTACCTGATTCTCTTATAAATTTAATTTATATTTTTATATTATTATAAATTTATATTTGAAAAGACTTCTATTGTAATAGATATTCTTAAGACTAAATGAAAATAACTTATAAACAGCACTTTGAGAAGATATAAAATTCTTACATTTGGTTCAAGATTTTTGAGTTTGGGGTCTGCACTGAAAATTACTTAATTCTTTTAAAAACTATTGTGATAATTGACCTATTAATTTTTGCAATATATTTTGGTTCTCTCAATTATAAAGAGAAATTACTCACTTAAGGACAATAATGAACATAAGAAGTAAATACGTTAAAACCAAAATAATGGTTAATACTTTATTGTAAGTTTAGGAAATAGTTAAAATTAAGTAACCTTGTTTTTTTAAAAAAAACTTTCTTATTGTAATAATTACTAATGTTAATAAAAACAGTTTATAATTTTTTACCAGTTTTGTCTTTCATTTAAAACAAAATTATGTAAAACTTTGTTCTTTACACCCAACAACTTATCTTAGGTATCAGTCAATTACCGATACATTTGCTTCATTCGGCGATGGCTCGGTGCGACGGATACTTTGCTTAAACAACATTAAAAAACTGATATTAAAAATGATTAAACGTAAAAGTAAAAACTCGTAGTATTAAAGACTCTTTAAACGAATACTGTAGGAATGTATGGCATGTGTTGGGGTTATTGGAGAGGCAAAATGCAGTAGATTATTTAATACATCGTCGTTGTAGATCGGTTTGAAATGGCAAAATATCAATTATTACATCCTGAGTCATTTCTTGCCAATCTTCTCATTCGATTCTCCTTTAAGTCGTTCGACTTTGATAATTAATGTTATTCGATCTTCAGTAGTCTTTTCTTATGACCTGTGGTTTTTGATGCATCGTGTACTTATTTGAAATTAATTATTTTGGGGGCCTTCGACAATTTTCGTAACACTCGAAGAAATTTCCTGTTTTCCATTTTTTTTTAATGTTTCCTTCTGAGTTTACTTATTTACATTTATTTTATTTATATAATTGATAAATAATCAATAATCCGCCATTTTTATAAATCCTAAATCCTATATACGTACTCTCTTATACGTTTTTAGTAGTTGGTTTTATGTTGTGACAATTATTTTTTGATATTTCAATTTCCATCACTCTATATTTTTAAAATAATTATTTTTAAACGATCTATTTAAAATTATTGGTAAGAGATGAATTGATTTAAAAGCAAAGTCTTAAAACATTTATTACACTTAATAATGTTTTTATTTTACCATGTAGATAGAAACCAATTTATTTTCTTTAGAATTGATTCGTCTCTTTTTAGTAGTCATGTCATATGTTATGAAAAGGAAAGTCACTTGTATTTTTATCTTATGAAATTTCAAATTTTAACAATTTTTTTAATTTAACTAACGCAGTTCATTTTTCCTCTGTCACGAAATTTTTGCTCAAATTAAGCAAGACTTTACTAATCGCTTCATCTGACAAAGACTATAGAAACTATATGCATGCAATAAAAAATAAAAAATCAAAGATGGACACATTTAAATAGCTCCTTAATAGATTAATGCCTCTACTTTACTCTTGTGGCCTTCTTAAGAGGTGTACTTAAATAATTGAATAAAATTTGAACGAAGTGACTTAATTAAATATGATATATTTGGAAAACAGAAAAAAGCAATCATACAGAAAATTTAAGAAAATGTAAATACGGATGTAAAAAATCTATTTAAAAAAATGTAGTTACTTAGATTAAAACATGCCATCTTTGACTTTAATAAAGTAAATAAATAAAATATAACGAAAAATATAAGTAAAAGTATGTGATTGAAAAACTAGAAGAAAAAAATTAAAATGGGAAAATATCTTTTTAGGGTGATCGAATGACATTCACGTGAAACGCAACGTTCGAACGTCCACGAGAAATCGAGAGAAAGAGATTAAGAAAAAAACAAATACACGTAACGTTATTATAATAACGTTTTAAATAAAGTAATAAAGATAATTAAGCGACGAAAAATGCGGGCATTCAGCTCGATCAAAACGAGCCCTACAGAGTCATCTCAAGCAAGCAAGTGTTGTTGCGACTCTCCTGCCAGCTCCGTCTCTATATTTTATTCTGTAATAGTTGAAATTAAAAATACCGAGATAGTGAGAGAGATGAAAAACTTATATACATAGAAATCGAATGATATATATTTTGCGGGCGCATTCCTTTAAGTCTTCTAGAGGATGGTTTGAAAACAAAGTGTGAGTGAAACATTGTGTGAAATGAAACGAGTTTTGCCTTATGTTAATATAAAGCAGCGCTATTTTCGGTGTGTGAAAATTGCGATGCTCGTGTTGTGTAATTTAAAAACAAAGCCGATGAATTAGAAGAGTGAGAGTAGAGAGCAAGAAAATCGGTATGTGTGAAAAATTTAACGAAGTAAATCTAGAATAATTACGTTTTTAGATGCAAGATTTTTCTTTCTTCTCACTGTATTATAATAATACGTTGAGACATACATGCGTCAGACAAAGAAAATCAAAAGGGTATATAAAAGAGATTAATACCAAATGAGAGTTCTATCAAGTTAAATAAGATGAATTTGTTTCATAAGTTTGCGTTGTTCGGTTCATATATATATATATATGTATATGTCATCATTTTTCTTTTTCCATTTCAAGATTAGTGCTTAAAAATAGCTAGTATTCAATAATCTTCTGTGCTCCAATTTTTCTTGAAGTAAAAGATGTACACAAGTATATCTGTTACATTTAACTTACATCGTTTCTCCTCTTGTAAACGACACCGCAACAATATCATCCAGAAACAAATCTTGTAAATTGTAAAGTGGTGGCTTAAAATAGAAGACACTTACTTTACGCAATGAACTTGGTCAGTTATTTAAAAAAAAAATTGAAAAATCAGAAATTGTTTTATATTTTATGTACATAGATTTGTTTCTTTGCATAGATTTGTATGAATAAACAAATATCATTGTCATTTATCTTAAGAACTGATTATCATGAACAGAATTATGCCTGACGTTTTTTAACGTAAAAGCATTTTTCTTTGCCGTAAATAGCATATTATTACCATAACTTCCTGACTGACTGCAAATGACTATCACAAAACTTAATAAAATTAAATATTAGATAGAAAATAAAGGAAAATATAAATCGCGTTTGCATTCGTAGCTACAATTAACGTTTTTTCTAAACAAAGAAATATAAACTTAATTACTTTTTATATAAGTATAAATTATGTTAACATTTGATATTTAAGATTAGCAATTTGATATGTAGCGTTGGTATAGAAATAAAGGTATAGATCATTGTTTTTGCCAAAAATATAAAAAAATAGTATTTTTTAACGAAGATAAGTTTGGTTCTTAAGGTAATACATAGACTTTTCAATTTTCTGCTGAGAGGTGAAGTTTGAAAATTTTTGTTTAAAAAAAAATAAGGCTTATATTATTTGATACAAGCTTATCTTTTTCACGAATTACTCTTTATTTTGAGGAGGCCTATACGAGTAATAGCACGTTTTTATTACATTTTTGTACGATCATTGTTACATTATCACTTATTTTCTGCTTAAAGAGGCGACCGAATTGTTATATTAATAAGTAATCATAAAGAAGAAATACAAACACTGTACATAGAACTTTACACAACGTAAGACGAATTCACACCTTGAAAAATAATAAATAAATACCACTTCGAGTGTTACGAATCATGAAAAATAGAGTGAATCATGAAAACAGCTGTTGCATTGTGATTGAATTACATTTTTTGCTGATCACAATAAGCGTCAATGAGTAAAAATGTTTTAAAGTGTAAATATAAATATTAAATAACTAATGGTTGAATAGATTCCATTTTTTGCAATTCGCAAGGGAGTTAACCAAATTCATACAACTACAAAATTATACTTATAGAATTGTTTGTAAATCTAAATAATTTTTTCATGAAAATGTACGACAAATTTTTTATATAAAAAAAAAATAAAAAATTTTTTAAAAAAATTGCATATACTTAAACAGATATATATTAAAATCTTTTTGGATCTGCTACAATTCATAAAATGCATGAATTTGAAGCACAGACAAAAAAATAAAGAAAACAACGCGTGCGGTAGCGAGTAAGCGTAAAAAGTTTAGGCAATTAAAAAAAGCATAAATCGCGTACATAAATTTAATGTCACAGAGGCGATGACTTTTTACTTTTGCGAATCTCGACAATAGAGAGAAAGAAAAAAGTTTAGCTTCAAATTCCTTTGACAATTGCGCCGAAGTAGTCATAAACGAAAGCATTATATTTAAAGACTAGCAAGTCAAAGGGATGATTGGATGCCCTGATACAAACAGAAAAAATTAAACACTTGTTTAAAAAAGCGATGAAAAAAATGACGCAACAGATTTTTGCACGATTCCTTATCTTTATTCATCCTCGTAACAGTTGATTAATTCTCTCAAAATTTATTTTCATAATCGTGCTTCAAAGAGAAACAGAAAGAGAATAAAAGAGAGAGAAAGCGAGAGAGAGAGAGAGTGAGAGAGAGAGAGAGAGAGAGAGAGAGAGAGAAATTAAATTTATAATGATGAATTTAAAGATAAGGAGTTAGGCGACTTTCGTTACGTGTTCATTTTATTATAGCGTATAATATATAGAAACTGTCGTGATGGCGGCGATGAAAAGAAAAAAAAATTATATTTAAAACTTGAAAGTTTTAATAGCGAATTTATAATTATAATAATATGAATAATCCATTTAGCGAATTGAAATACCAGTAAGAAGCAACTTCGTTTTTAGTGAAGTGCCAACTGGATAACTAGTTTTTATTTATGTTATTTTTATTAATGTAATTTTATTTAATTTTATCCTTTTTCTCTTTCTTCTTAATTACTTGTTAGTTCTTCCTTCTCACGCAAAAAAAGGAAAAAGAGCTCGTGCCTAGATACATTTCTTTATTATTTTTTCTTCTAAACCCTTTTTTAATTAATGTTGTATTTATATTGAGTACTTGTAAACGTGATGAGCAAAGAAAAGGCTAGATTCATTAATAAAAATGATTTGTAAATGGTTTCCACTCTATTCTGTTTATTTTATGCGATTGGTTGTAACATGCGACATATTAAAAATAAAAATAACAAAAAAATGCGAAGTACTTTAGCCTTGTAGACTTAATTTTCTTGATTAGTTCTATGAATGTCGTATCTAAACTATTGATACCATAAGATTATCTAAAAAATTGCATTTCTTAGTTCAAATAAAAAAAAAATTAAATCTTATTCGAAAGTTAATTTATTAATGAAAGAGTAATTTAACTAATTTAGTTACTTACAAAATATTTATAATTGTAATATGTTAGTTCTTTATAAAATAAGATATTTTACTGCCATAAAACAGGTATGACATTTGAAGCTAATCAAGTCTCATACATAATTTTCATTACAAAAAAATTATACTTTTCGTATTACCTGTTCATTATTTACATGAAATCTTTGCCGCAACCGATTTGTGTTGTAACACACTATTTTGTTATATTTAATAAAAGCTGCAATATTTCTTTTTTATTTCGGTTTTAATTTATCGGCATGTGCACGACACTTCGAAAATGTAATTCAATTGCAATTTGTGCGCATTGTGCGGCTCGTTAACGGACCGTCGACGGATATTCGATATATACTAATGAGCACACTAGAATGATTGAAGGGAGCTTAGCGTACTGCCGAATGTATATATATGCTAAATGACAAAAAAGTATTTTTTTTTTATTTCTTGCCTTACGTAAAAGATTTTATCAAGTCTTACTTAATTGACGATTAATTTTTCTCGTCAAAGCAGCATTTAGTAGATCTTCTTTTAAAAATATTTATCTAAGAATCTTAGTGTCTTATAACGTCTTCAAATACTAATTTCATCTAAGTAAATCTTGTTTATTTTTATTTTTTATTTGTTACAAAAATTTTCATAGATAAATTTTCGAATTACTAGTTTGTAATTTGACTTTATAAAGTAAAATATTTTGATTTTAACAGCAATTTTTAAGAATAAAAAATTTTCATTTTCACTTGGAGCTTTATACTTTTAATTTTGTAACTGCGAAAAGCGAAGATAAACCGAACCTTATAAAAGTGCAATAAAAATATAGGGAACGCGGTTTTCTGCCGGCGGTCCTTAACAAAAAACATGCGCCTTCGATGAAAAATATAAACGAAAATGATAAAAATATAAAAAAACGGGATGCGTTTTTTTCGTGATATGCATAATAAAAATGATAAAAATATAAATGCACATTCATACACGTATGCGCGTGTGTGGAAATGAGAGAGGATGAGTAAAAAATAGATTAAGACAGATTGAGCGAGTGAGAAAAACACATGTTTCAGCGAACAAATTATGTTCGGGCGACAAAGAAAAGCAGCTCAAAGTCTGCAAATGTAAATATATATATATATATATAAACGACAAAAATTACGAAAAGCAAGAGAAAAAATGGAAGACAAAAATGTCACAAATGCTTTTGTGAAATATTAATAATAAAAAAAAGAATTATTGATTAAAGGACATCGTGTTCTTGTTTGTTCCTCCATTTGCTCATGCCACTAGGTATATCTACCATTATGTACCTGTAAATATCAATAAATTAATAATATACTCTGCAAATATTTTGTTTTGCCTTTGATGAACCTTTACTCAAAAAATCCTAAAAAATTTATAAATTGATGTAGTGAATTTAATACATTTATAGAAATGTTAATGTTTAATTAATAAGAATTTAATTGTATTTGACTTCCTTTTAACACTAATATCGTTTTTATTTCAAAGGATTTATGTATAATCTATATTTTAATGTTTTAAAATGTGTAAATATAAAGGGATAGAAAATTATTAGAGTAACAATCTTTATGAAAAAACTTGTAACAAATACAGGAAGAGGTGTAAGTTCCTTAACAAAAATCAAGGCGTGCGGGAGCGCGCCGAAGGCAAGTACGTGTCTGAGAGCGACCGCACAACTTATACATTGATTTAGGAGCACGTGAGTTGAAC
>UCOL01004571.1:0-14226 GCA_900474335.1 Ormyrus nitidulus
CGGGGGGGGGGGGCACGTCGAGAGTTCCGCTGAATATTTACAAAGGAAAACCGCTCTCGTATCCCCGGAATCAGGCTGAACCTGGCCGCGACACACAGATAGAGAGGCAAAAACCGAGAGGGAGAGGCAGCGGCAAAGGACAAACTCTCGAGGCATGAAAAGTTAATTGGCAACATCGGCGGGGCGGGTCGCGGCTCTCGCATCGCCCGGGCCTTTTCCACCCTCTCGCTCTCCTTCTGCATCCGTGTATCTGCATAGTTTGTCGGGCGGCGGGGGGGCTCGGAAAATGTCTCGTCACGTTTTGCCCTCTGGGGGAGGCGTCGCGGAAAATTGATTTTCCAAAGTTCCGGAAACATCAAACAGTCGGGGTCTCGCCGCCGGCACTGGGACAGCGAAATTACGAATGCCTCTCTCTCTCGCTCGTATATGCATATGCATATAATGCACAGGTCGGCAGAGACGGACCGATTGATTGATTGAGGGGACTGCGGCGAGAAAGGGAGGAAGAGACAAGGCGGAACGGCGGAATCGACGGAGGACCGACGGTTTAACGGGCAAATTGGATTTATTAGTCGGAACGCAAACGCGCGCTCCGCGAAAACAGAGAGCGCGGGGAAAGGGGGGCGAAAATTTTTCACCGAAGCGCCGCCTCGGCTAACTGAAAGTGCCAACTACCTGCTGGATTGTGCGGGCCGGGCGCAGTTTAGCGAGGAGGAAAAATGCCGCGATAAAGTTCGACGACTGCCGTGGAAGCCCGGGCACGTAGTCATCTCTCTCTCTCTCTCTCTCTCTCTTTCACTCTTGGTTCGGGTAAACACGTTTTTCAAGCGACTCGAATTTGCTGCGAAATTCGCGTGCGGCGGCTCTAGTTTGCCTGCTGCCTTCTAGGAATTCTCGGGCGATTAATCTTGTTTCGGGATGTCTTGCCGCGAACGGAAAAAATTTCCATTTCTCAACTTTGCGGCTTGCACTTTTTGAAATTATTTTTTTTTAGACAAACGATTGTTAATGGTAATATTCGTACTCGAAGAGGGAATTGAGCGAATAAATTTCGAGAGATAGAGTTAAATGCAAAATTTATAACGAGGAACGTTCGAAGTTTATGTGCTGGTATATGAAAATATTAAAACGAATACGGAAAACTGATTATAATTAAAAGCTGACGTTATCTGGTAATACTCATATAACAAGAAAGAGTAAATTAAGGTGGATATTTATTCGCAGTAACTGTTTTGACGGGGTTCGTTAAAATATTTTTATAACATATAAAAAGTATCATACTAAAAAATGCTATTAATTTTTTTCCGGCTCCAACAAAAATATAATAATCATCAAATAATCGATTAATTCTTTTCCAAAAATAAAAACCCCGCCAAGTTCATTCACACTTCCAGATGTTAATCCCTTCTCGGAAGCTAAGCAATCTTTTCAAAGGTAATACTTTATGTCGCAAACAACTGCATTTACATAAAAGCCCGGAGTAAATTTTCCCGAGTTATATTTAAAAATTTACGTCCGATGCAGCGAATTATTATCAAAGAAAAAATAAGCGGGCTTTCAATCAATAATGCAGCGGCCATACTTACATTGATAATCAATAATTTACTTCCGACGGATCCATTTGCTTTCCCGCGCATTGACTCGAGAGCGAACGCCGAAGAAGCACCCCCCGGATAATAAAGCAACAATCCCCCCGACGCGAGCAAAGAAAGTATAAGCAAGGGGATAAGCGCGCGCGATTGCCGCGACGCTCGAAATCCCTTTTAATTACACTAAGAGTGCATGGCCCCGCACATCGAGCCGGAGAAGGGACGGGGAAAAATTCACGATCATGCGCGCGCGGCCGCCTCGTTCTTTCGTGTCAATCGATTTTTGAGGTTCAACGGCTGCATTCACCGCTCGCGCCCAGAGCCCATTGTAACACTTAATGGTTTTGTCTATAGTTTCGTTACGATCCTCCCTCTCTCTCTCTCTCTCTCTCTCTTTCTCTCTCTCTCTCTCTCGAGTGCGGACGAATATTAAATACGACGTTGTCGGCGCTCAAATTACGGTGCTCGGGTAGGTACACGCGAGGAAAAACCGCGAGCTCATTAAATTCGATTACGCGCTCGGGCGCAATAATGCGTCTGCCCTATCTGCATCGATTTCGCGGCCGGGTGTTTTTTCTGTTTTTTTTTATAATTACGAAGCAGCGCCGCACACGTGGCTTTCGGGAGGAGGAATATATGTTTCGGCGGGATGTGATAAGTCAGAGCCGAATTAATGGAAACGCGTAATTAGAGGGCAACGGGACGCGTGTACGAGGGCACTTCTTCCGTTTTGAATTTTCAGTTTTCGTATATGTTAATTAAGCGACTGCACGCGAGCACGCATCGCTAAATGTTCTGGCAATTACAGCCGAGTCGCCGTAAAATTGCGCGAACGTCAAAATTATGTATGGATCTTTTTTTTTTTTTTTTTGCTTTGCTTTTAGCTTACGCTCGCTCTTGAATTATGCGTTTAATTATCGAAGTCGTTTGAAATAGCTCTTGAGGTATGAAAGTATTTTGAAGGACATTTCTATGATTTGAGCACTTCGGAAAAGAGATGTTGAAGTATCAATTATTGAAAAAATTGTTCGCGATTCCTACCTCTGAATAATAAGTTATTCAAATTGGGAATTATTTAAATTTGCTTAAATTTTATAAAACTTTTGAAGAAAGAAGAGGCTTCGAATTATTTTTTAATACTTTTAAAACTTACTAATGCAATAATAATATATACTTAACGATTTAATGAAATATAAAAAAAAATGTAAAAAAAACCTTTTTATGTCTCTTCATAATTATGCACAGCGTCCAGAGTGGAAACATAAACTTGATAAACGTTAATCTGATTTTAATTAAAAAGTCTTAATTGCACGATATTTGTCCCGCGTATTTATACTTCCAAAATTGGACGTGATTATTATTTAACCACATACTCGAGTCTTTATGTTACCAATAACTCATTTTCTTTCACAATTAGACGCTGTAAAAATTTCCTTTTTACGCTTTACCTACAGCGATCAATTTCACGCGCGATACTCGTTTCAAAGTATATACCTTTACACCGTCACTTTTATAAAAAAAAAAAAAGCAAATAGGCGATCGAATTAAGCGAGAACCGTTTTACACCATCAAGCGTGACGCCGTTTAATAGCGGCGTTCGCGTGAAACCGATAATTAAACCTCAAACGTCCCCATAACGTCCACGAAAACAAATCGATTTTCGCCGCGCGCGCCCGACGAAACAAGCCTCCTATATATATGCAGAGACACGGGGGTCGAGGTAAGGAGAAGAAAGCTCATCAAAGTAATCGGCTGTGTATACAGAGCACAGCGAGCATTCCAAATTAGCAGAAGCTCCGAATCATCCGAGCCAACGAACAACGCCAGCCAAGTTCCGCGAGAGAGGGAGAGAGACAGAGAGAGAGAGAAGAACAGAAGCAAATACAGGATCACGAATCGCTTGTCTTCGCCGCGCCTCATTACTTTTCGCGGCTCCACTAATGAGCCGACAACGCGACTCTCGATTTTCGACTAATCACGCTGATAGTGGGATGTCCCAGATATTTACGTGCTGCGCCCCTTTCTCTTCCCCGTTTCTCGGCGACGAGATCTTTTTTGCCCTTTTTTTTCAGAGGTGCAGGAGACAGGAAATCTGTTGAAACGTGCCTTATCCTTTGATATCGAAGAATGTAGCGAAATAGTTTTTGAGGAGATGAAGAGAGTATATGTACTTGCTAATATCGAGAAGGCTCCTTCCAGGCTAATGAAAGAAAAAGAGTAATAAATGTAACAAGAGGAAATACCTTTAGCGCCGCACTTGAAAACAGTCTCGGGGTAATCAAATTAGCAAGTTAATTAGATCGCGTAAGACGATTCGGAACTTTGTATTTTTATCGCACCTCGATTTATATAAGTTTAATGAATTTCAAGTACCTGCTTTCAAAAAAAAAAAAAAAAAAAAAAAAAAAAAAAAACAGTCCCTTCCGTACGAAGTAACGTCGATCGGCCGCAACGCTGCACCGACTCCACTTGTCGCGCTCGATCGTCGCGAATCGCTAATAACCCTCCGGGAGCAGAAGGAGGAGGACGCCGAGTGGTAAAAGCACGCACGTCGTGCAGACGCGCTAAGCAGAGACGCGTTAAGGGGAAAAAAAGCTTTCGGAAGCCTCTCCTCCCCCTCGTCGACGTAAAACCGCTGCGTGCCCCGAGAAAAATATATTGCCAGGGGGGGAGAGAAAAAGGGGGCGGCGAGAGAGTTTATAAGAATCAGTCGAACGCGAGCTAGGGTAAGAGAGAGAGAGAGAGAGATAGAGAGAGGGAGAGAGCGAGCAAGAAAACACGCGACCTAATTTACGGCCGAACGGAGCCGCACACAGCGCTACTGTCTTGAAAAATTCAAATCTGCCTTTACCGTCGCAGAGCGAGAGAGAGAGAGAGGGCAAGGGAGAGAGAGAGAAGGCGCGCGTGCATTTATCGAACCGTGCACGTCGAGTTGTGCTCGTCTCCGTCTACTCTCTCCTATCTCTCTTCATTCTTTTTCGCCGCTTTCTTCTCCGCGGAGAAAGGCGCCGAAAATTCCGCCGGTTTTGACGGAAGCCTCCCGATTTTCGGAATGCGAAACGTCCCTTTTCGAAGGCGGGCGACTTTTGGGACCCGGGGAAATGTATTTTCATATACGTGAAACGGATGAACTCGCGAGCGAGCGAGCGAAAAGCTAGCTTATTATTTGATAAGCTTTCGAGAAGTTTGAGAAGAACGTATGTAAATAAAGTCTTGCCGAGTAATTTGTGCGGAATTTTTTTCGAGATAAAATTTTTTCCAGGCAGCATTTTTTTTTTTTTTTTTTTTTATTATTTTAATCACTGCATGTGTATGCATCTGAGAGTGCAAATTTGTTTTTCATTTTGTTATTCTTCTAAAATTAAGCTCAAAGAAAAATCTTGTAACAGGTTAAACTTTTTATAAAAACCAATACATTGTTCAACGTATTACCTCAACATTGCAGGAAAAATCAATAATCTTCTCTGGCGAGTAACAAAGGCAAACTTTTTCCTTTATCCGTACTTTTAAAAGGGAATAAAAATCCATTTCCATCAAAACGGCGAACGGAAAAGCGCCGCTAATTTGTTTAAAAAATCGACCCGAAACTCGCCAAATCGAATCTCCCGAAAGACGTCATATCCCGAAATGGAGAAATACGGCCTCTGGAAAATTTGGCATCTCTTCAGTCTTCACCTCATTTCCCGAGAGCCTATATATACATTCTCGGGGTATCAGTTCGCCGTGCGCTAGCCTTGAATAATTTCTCCGAGAATTGGCCGACTATACTCGCCGGCTGAGAGCCAAGACAATAATCGAGAGAGAGAGAGAGAGAGAGGCAGCCAAAGTAGCAGAGAGGAGAAGCTCCCGGCTGTGGGGGTGGGCGAGAAGCGTAAACTGCTAGGTGAGCCATTTAATTACTTGCGATCTGCATAATGTAACGTGTATACCGCCTCAAGACGTGGACGCTCATGAATGAAATATACACGGAGGGTGGGACGGAGAGACTCGGGCGGCCTGCGCAGTGAATTGAAAATCACTGCGGACTCGAGGCGAGAGAGGCGCGCAACACTGGAAGCAAGATCGAAAGAGCAGACCGCAGATAGCCATCGTCGTACAACTACCTAATTAGTCCCTTCGAACGACTCGCCAACCACCGGGGGGGGCCATTGTATAAATCGGCGCTCGCGGCCGTAGCTATTTTCGAAGTGTAAACGACTGAGGCGCCCCGCGTTTATCAATGAAAAATAATTCGATACTCCGATGCATTTTCGTTGAATTTTCGTACGCTGCGAGTCAATTATCAAGCGATATTGGAAAGAGATAGGCATGCAGATGCTGTGCGTTCGAAAGTAAACAGGTTTTTTTTTTGTTTTTTTGTTGTTTTGCGATGTATCTACTCGGGCGAAGGTAAAGCGAACGTAATACAAGCGCTGAGAGTCGACGAGGTACAAAGGCAGTTTTCCAGTAATATCAGCTAATATTTATTTAGAACTTATCAAGGTTATGAAGCGCTGTTAAGCTACGATAATAAATAATGAAATTTGGTAAGCATTATAATGACTTGCACGTAGATGAAATTACGAGGAGGTCCTCGGTAGGGGAAGCAAAGTGAAAGGCAAGAAGCTAATCTACTTTGACGGATAAGGATGTAATCAATGATAAAAAGTTACTTTGAAAAGGATAATTAAATGGAGAAGAAAGGGAAGTCGTTATAGCGTAGTAAAAGGAAGCGGGTAATGCTTTCCGATTCAAGTGCCATTTTTATTCACGTCGAAAAACAGCTTCACTTTTGATCGTATAAAAGATGATCCTTTATCCTTTTTTTTTTTATCTTCCAGGTTTGACAGAGGGCAGCGCGCGCACTCGGAAAGAATTTTCATCGGACTAAGAGAGGAATTTCACGGATTTGCAAGGGGGGAAACCTTAGGTTGCACTCTGAAAAGAATGAGGATTTTCCTTTTACCATGAGAGACGGCCGGAGAGAGAGGGAGAAAGAGACGTTATGGCCGAATCGTGCAGCTCGCGCTACCAGTAATTTACTTTGAAAGCTCGTTCTCTCTGTCTCCAAGTTTTCCTTAAAATAATAATTTCTCTCTGACCTGAAGTGGCTGGATTTTTCTCCCCCCGTCGCCCCCCTTATTTTATCACGCTCAACGAGTCAGGCTGAGACATTTCATTCATCAGAGAGCGAATTTTTTTTTTCCTTTTAATTATTTAGCGCTCCGCACAGCTGGTTGGGGGCGCGCGAGCAGAAGTAGAATGAAATAAAAATGATTACTCCTCGAGAGCCGAATGCAGGGCTCGTGGAAGCGTACCGCGGGAGATATTAATTTCGTTCCGAGAGAGGGAGAGAGAGAGAGAGAACAGACCAAGAAAAAGCGAAGAAAACTTCGACGGATAGTTCAATCAGTCTGCAATCAAATATTTTACCGTTGCAATCGGGAAAAACCAAGCTCAAACGGCGCGAGTTTCTCGCGATTATTTTTAAATATTTCAAATTCAACCTCCGGCCGGGAATTAGTTAGCTTTACGTGAATGTGCGTGTATGTGTGTGTGTGTGTCTGTGTGCGCGCTCTGGCCAGCAGTGCGGTAAAGTTTCTTGGGTTAAAAATTTTTACCGCATCCGCGCTTTATATTGCGGCGGCCAACGAGCCATTGCACTCTTTTTGTGATAAATTTTAAGGACAATAGGGCGTGCTTAATCACGGTGTGAATTTGCGCGTCGCTGAATTTCTTGAAGCAAAAACTTTTGAATCGGCTTCTGTCCCCCCCTTTTCGCTTGGAATTTAATTACGGGGGATTCTGCGCTTCCGCGCTAATTGTGAAAAAAAATTCTTAAAACGACGTTAAACGATTACGTCGTTTCGTTATTTTCGAAAGCTGCACGGATTTTTTTTACCGTTTTTCGATTCAAAAATAAACTTGCGAATCGCACGATATTTCATGAATGAAAAGGTCCGTCGCTTATTCGCGAAGGCCGTTATACCGATTGCATGCAGGCAATTAATAAATGATACTCTTAACGAAGAAAGACGCCATTCTAATCATATACGCGGAGACGGAAAATACTGCATATTTCAGGCTGCGCCAAGTGAATAATGGAAAGATGAAAGTTCCCCCCGACGTACCTCTCTCTCTCTCTCTCTCTCTCTCGCCAAAATACTAAAGCTCAAGCACTGAATCAAATAAAAATTCCATTTCTGCACATAATTCCGGCGCTTTGGCCGTCGTCAAATTATTCAGCGGCTCTCTCTCTCTCTCTCTCCCTCTGCTAATACAAAACTAACGCTACTTTCCCCTCGGCCGAGCGTGCCGCCGTCATTCTCTTCCCCTTTAACTTTTTGCGTTCCGACGCGCATAAAAACAAATTTGCACGAGCAAACAGACAGCGCGCGGCGTGCTCTCTTGCTCGGCGAGAGCGCGCGACAACGTCCACATAAAAATTCTCTCCCTCCTCAAACAGAGGGACAGAGAGAGAGAGAGAGAGAGAGGGACAGGGACAGCCGGCGGATAAGACCGCAGAGGGGCCGAAAGAAAAGGGCAGCGACTTCCGCGCTCGGCGCACAACCCCGTATACACAGCACGTAAGAAGGAAAAAAAGCGCGTAAAGCTCGAATGTACAAAACACACGGCGCGCGTCTCGTAAAAATCGATCGCTCGAGCACGAGCCTCCTGCGGAGCGGCGCGCGAGCCAACAAAAGAAAAAAGAAAGAAGAAAAAAAAAGACGAGGATGTCAGCTGCGAGCGGGAAAATTAAAAATAAATCCAGTCCCCTCTCACCCCTCCGGCCTCGTCCTCCGCGTAAACTCGTGGCCGAGGAGGGTAAGCGCGTTTACGTTAAGCAAATCAATGCGTCACCGTGATGATTACCCGGCGTGCGGCCTGCAGACCAAACATCCCAGCAGTCCGAAGCGGCGGCATCCTCGGGCTGCACGCACATCGGGGACGATATCTATATCCCTCCTGCCGATGCCTGCTGCTGCTAATGCTGCCGCTGCTGCCGCTGCTGCTCTTCTCCCCCTGGTGCGTCCTCGAGGCTTAGCGATCAATGGTGCCTGGCAATCGAACTGCACCGTCTCGCGCGATTACGAACGTTACTATATACCGCCGTTCTGCCCCCGTCGTTTCGACCGTCGGCGAGGAGGAAGCGCGCGCGTGAACCAAAAGACTTGCATTCGGCTCTTCGGGCTCTCGAGCGCTCGAGGAAGGGAAACGGTACCCGCCTCGTTCTTGTTTACTCTTTCATCGCGACTCGCGGGGGGAGGGACGAGAGGCGTCCCTTTACTTGTTTTCTTTTTTCTTTCTCCTTACTTGTTTTGACTCTCTTGCCCGTCGACGATATGTATATAAGGAAGCGGAGCGGGGAGGGGGTACTCGGTGACCTAGAGGGAAAAAGGTCCGTCGAGGGAAGTAAGAGCTCGCGGGGAGACAGAGAACGAAGAGAGAAAGAGAGAGAGAGAGAGAGAGAGCGGAGAGAGACAGGAGACAGATAAGAGAGGCCCGGCTCGGCGGAGGAAGGAGCGCGAGAGAGCTCCTTCGGCGGCGGCTACTCGTCGGCAACTACCGCCGCGTACGTGTGTGCAGGCGGCGGTAGCGGGGCACTTGGGTGGTTGCCACCACCACGGACATGCGCGCTTCGGGGCGCGCCGCCGCCGCCGCTGCCGCCGCCGTCGCCGCGCGCCGCGCAGCAGACACGCGAACGCCAAGGTGCCGCCGCGAGAGCCAGGTGCCCGAGCCTCTCTCTGTGACCGAGGGCCTCTACGTGCGAGGAATCCTAGAAATTCTGCCTTATCTCGAGAGAGAGAGAGAGAGAGAGAGAGAGAGAGCTACGCCTAAGACGCTGCCGGAGGGGAGGGGGTGCAGGCTCGATTGAAAATTTAGCCGGCTGATTAGGGGGGAAATCCCGCGTGAAAAATTAAGCCGAAGCCACCGAGCTGGGCGGCGTTTGAATTTCCATTGCAAATTTTTCGCTTGATCGTTCGATTTATATTTAAAACGGTTTATTTTTAATTTAACCAGCGGGAAGTGACTTTTTATTCGATTCGTATATCTTTTTTTTTCCATGCGCAGGATATACGGGTACACTCAATTGACAAAAAGGTTTTGAAAACGAGGAGGCACGCGAGGCTCTTAGCGGCAGCGGAGCTTCTTTTCACCGGTGGAAAAGAGTAGCTAGGGAGATATAGTAGAATTTCTTTTTCTCTTGTAAACTATTTTTATTTCTTTTTTTTCTCAGGGTTTTCTATTTTTGTAATTAGCAGTTAAAGCTGCCAGTGCCACTTGAATCTTTTCTAAAATTGCGTACTTTTACACGTTTACGCCTGCAGTTACGAGATTGTCACTCTCGCCTTTCATTCCGCAGCTAAAAATTATTGTGCAGAAAAACGTTAAATAAATGAGGCACCGACACGAAATTTCTAGAATTTCAGGATTTCGACGTTTTAACTCGAAACGGGGAGCGAGCCCAAGCGTGCATTTTCAAAAACCTTCCTCCAGGACCTCGTCGCGTATAAATGAAAAATTCATTTGCGCGAAGTGGAGTTTGCGGACGCTTTACTAAATTTTTCTTTCGTGTAAACGTCAATGGAGGCCGGAGTTCGAAAACTGTCCAGGTAAAAAATGAAATTGCACACGTGGGATGGATTTGCAGGGGACGAAGTAACGTTATTCGAAGTAGAATAAAAAAGCCCCGGACAGGCGGCAAAAAGACTTATGAATGGAGAGAATTATCCGTAAAAACGGAAACGCGTGTAGAGTCGAGGTATACGATCAGCCAGCTTTTCCGGGCAGAAAAGCTGAAGGTGCAATTCATAATTAATGATAGAAAAAAAAGTACTCGAGCCGTACACAGCTGCACAAAGGGTAAAACGGTAAGATTCCGTTTCGCGTAATCACACAATAGGGTATACTGCATGAATTCTAATTATAAAAGCAACTAATTGAGTAGAAAAATTCTTGCACAAGGCTTTCGAGTATATACCGTTCCTTTAATTGCTTAGTAACTAAAATTGATATTGAATTGAATGAAAACATTAAATTAAACTGAACAATAAACGGAAATATTATTTTAACAGTAAATAATTAAATTTTATGTTGAAAATAGTTTGATATAATTATTTGAAATCATCGTAAAAGTGCCCTATATTGTTTAAACATATTTGTATTTTGAACGTATTTCAAGTTAACTTTAAAGATGAATTAAGGACATAAATTAAAAAATTGCATCTATTCATGTTTCATAACACTTTTTGCACTCGTCCGAATATTAGATAGTAGTACGAAAAAAACCACAGCGAAAAGAATAACTTTTGACTGTTACTGCTTCCGCCATAATTCGAAACGAAGAACGAAATTGTTTCAACCTTTCTTTCTCTCTGGGATGATTCGATCAGACCTGCTCTCCTACATTTCAATGGAAACGCTCTCCTCCGCTTTCAACAAGATTAATATCTCCGCGTGCATAAATCAAAAAAAGCAGACGTCAAGACGTAAAATTTTCCAGAGGCTAATTCAATGCAATCTATAGATATATACAATCTCGTCGACAATGGCCATGTACGCGCATTACACCTCCGTAGGGCAGAGTGCGAGCGCGTAAGCGGCATTCTGTGTCGTAGAGCCCTTCGACGCGTCGACTTTTCTTCCCTCCTCCTCCTCCTTCGCCGGGGGGCGGGGGGGCCGCTCCGCTCGGGGCTCTATTTTCCTTCCCTTGTCCGTTCTCGCGCGCGCGTCTGCCTCCCACCCGCCCTCTCTCTTTTTACAAGCCTTCTTTCATCGCGGTCAATCATCTTCGCGGCGCGCGGCCACAGAGCCACCCCCGTCGGTGGTGCTCTCTTTCGCGCGCGCGCGCACGCTTTCTCTTTCTTCTCCCGCCGAAAGAGAGGCAATTTCCAGCCTCGTACCTCTTTCTCCGTCGGAGCTGACTAGACTCCGGCTGTGCTGCGCCGGACGACGACGAACGACGACGGCGAGTCTCTTTTTTCCGAGGCAGCTTTTTTCTTTCTGCGCCTTTCTATGCGCTCCGGATAAATCTCGGGCGACGGGCTGCATCTCCGGCGCATCCGCGCGCGGAAGCAGCTTCTCTTTTTTCTCTCCGGGAGATCCCCCCCCCCCTCTCGCCGGTTGCCTTTTTCTTCATTTTCTCGCGAGATTAATCACGGACGGAAGGGAAACGTTTGGCTTGTTCGGAAAAGAAAAGTAATTCTTAAGACGCTACTCGTGATCAAGATTTCTTGCGCGTAAGTAGACTCGGATCGACGGCTTTTTGCTAATTTTTTTTGCAAGACGGATTGGATTAATTTGTTTTTTTCTTTCGCGAATTACATTCGTTTCGGAGTAAAATCGTTTGTTGAGTAATATGGGTTTTAAAATGAATGTTAAAAGCATATATTCGGGAAAACAAGATAATAAAAGACCAAAAAGGAATTTGTAGGTCAAAGACATGACAACTGTACAGAGAGCAGGAATGTGCTCGGAATGCTACGTTATACCTACATCTCGAGCGAGTTCCTGCAAATTCCGAGCAAGATCTCATTGTTTTTCCAAACGCAAACAGTCGACATCTACTCGCGATGCGTCCCGAACTATGCGAAGGAAGTACTACTCTCGAAATAATTAAAATTTGCAACCGTTTCGCGACGATAATACACGCCTTACTAAACGCGTACAGAGCGTCGTCGCAGTTATAAACAACGAATATTCGTCGCCCATAATTCTGCAGTCGACACAATTGCAGCAGCGGAGAGAGGGCAGTAAAACTGCCGTTGAATCAAAGGCGCGTAACTCACGCTTGTGTCGTATTCGTAACATAACGCTCGGCCCCTTATTCAACTGAAGTTTCACGTTGTCGTAACTGAAAACCGCTAACAGCCCCCGGTTCCAAAGCGGCGGAACACTTTTCCGCTTGTGTAATTGCAATTGTTTACTTTATTGGTATTTTTTTGCTTCGTTGAGTTCTAATTGGATGTTAATATATTAATTTAGAATTCAATTCGACGAATATAATTTAGTTCGATAAATTTCAGGTAATTTAATTCTGTATGAATTAATTAATATTTAGTTAGTTGATAAAAATGCTTGGTTGTGTATTAGTGTGATACTTTGTGTGAAATTAAATTTTGAGTAATGGAAAAGTTATGCTTAAAAAGTAAAAATAAGCAAGACAAATTTGCAAGTAAATCACCAAGTTGACTAGGAGAAACTATACACGAGTTTCACGAAATTGTGCAGGAGTAATTACGCAGCGCACCAAGAGAGTAAATGTAGTTACTCGAAAAAATGTGACAGTCACGAGGTAGGGAGTGGCTCTGTTTTTCTGACAGGTAGTACAACTTAATTGGGGGAAACGATCTTGCGTAATACTTTCTGAAAAGTATCGTACTGTTATTTTGTTAACGACAAAATCATGTGATAAAATTATAAAAAGTTAAATTTTGTTAACATTTTAAGGATTTATTCCGTAATGCTAAATAAAATTTTGAAAGATAAATATTTGTGATAATCTGCAAAAAGTTGCTTTGTAGAGAATTCCTAGAGAAAAGATTATTCGCAATTTTACGTCACGAAAAATAATAGGTCTAATCTGAATCATTAATAAGAATTATGCGAAACATTAATCGGAGATTTCAGTAAGAATATTCCAAGTAAATGATGCGGTTCATTAAAAAAACGCAGCAGTCTTGGGATTATAGAACACCCCTTTAACGTCTGAGTAATCTAACACCCGCGTCATTAAGATGACAAATGTTTACCCGACGTATTTTCATATCAACTAAGCCCGTTTAATTAAAATAATTATTCAGCTTTAAGCAAACTGTACTAAAACTTTTTTATGACGAGTGGGAACGTAATTAAATTAAGTGCAATTAAAATACACCCTCCTATATTTTACGATAAAAAAAATTGAAAAAAAGTCAATCCATAAGCAAACTTTTGTCGCAAAAGGCAAAAACTCTTTATAAATCGTATTTCAAGAATTCTCAAGCTCTCTTTAAGCGAGGGTCGTAAATTTTACTATTCCAAAGACAAGCCAGGGCGATATATCGCGGTTAAAAAAGACGGGGCAAATTGTTTCGTTCCGGAAATAGATTCACACGTAGTACCTACAGCGACAGACTCTAAAAAGAAAGAACCACCGAGGGGAGGCGAGACAGCCGTGATTCCTCCAGACAAAAAAGTAAGAAAATCCACGACGCCGGATACGTGTATATATACGCACGTTTGTATATACACCCACGCGCGTCGTTCACGGAAAAGCTGACGAGACGTTCGCGCTTATGTACTCTCCGCACAAACGAGCTCCGGAACGAAATCGATAATCCGACGGGCAGCACGCGGGATTTTTGTTTTGTGGTCGCGGCGCTGCGCAGACCGGCACGCTTACACGCGAAATAAGGGGGGACTTGTTGATGGCGAAAAGAGCGAGCGAAATATTTTACGATGCGCCTCTTTTATATCGCCCGGGCAGAGCCCGAGACTCTCGCTTTCTTCCTTTCTTTCGCAGCCGCACGCTTTTCTCGGGCGCTCGCCCCTTGAGCGCGAACGAGCAAGCCCGTCCGTCCTTTTTCTTTTGCTCGTCCCCTCCCCCGTCAGATAAATAATTTTCACCGTAATACGCGCTAACCCGTATACACCCCCCCCCCCCCCCCCCCCCCCC
>UCOL01004572.1:0-14212 GCA_900474335.1 Ormyrus nitidulus
CTATTACTTCAAGAAAAAAATTAGATCAACAGTGTGCTTTAAAAAAAAAATTAATTTATCTACTACCCAAATGTTAAAAGTTTCCAGGATTTGCTCATTAAAATTTACTAAATAAGCTATACATTTTTACAAAACCAATAATCTATTTAAATAAATAATTTCTTTATTTAAATATATATTTCATTATAATGAAACCGTTTAATAGTAAAATTAACTAAACATTTATTGTATTATAACAAAGTTGATATTTTCTTTAAATAAATACTTTCTTTATTTAAATATTTTCTTCATATAAATACACGTTTCATTATAATGAAACCGTTTAATATTACAATTAAATACATATTTATTGTATTGTATTGTAAAGTTTATAACTATTGTTTATATTGTATTGTAAGTTTATTGTATATAAAGTTAATAAAGTTTATTGTACAAAGAATACAAAGAATACAGAGATGGACAACGGACGATACGTTGCCCATGTAAAGTTTAGTCAAGTTTTGACAAGCCAGTTAATGTATTTAATGTATTTTAACAAATTCGATCTTCTCTTTAAATAAATATTTACTGTATAACAGTAACCATTTTCATACTTTAAATAAATAATTTACTTATTTTGACTAAATGATTAAGTACGAGAATACCGCCAGATCATTTGTTTAATTTAAACAAATTTTATTTAAATTTAAGAAATTTTTTTTCAGTGTGGATGTTGCCTACAGTGGGGAAAGCTATGTAATTAGTTTCTAATTACCGTTTTTTAATATAAATTAGAAAAATACACTTTTTACCTCTCGCTCTTCGGAGGCTCGACTTAACGAGCGAAAAGTGTGCGCGATCCTTAATGCGTCGGCTCGAAAGAAAATGTTAACGCGGAGAAGAACGAAGCCGGGCCGCGTTTTGTTTTCCCCCTCTGTGTTTTTCTCCTCCCGGCACTTGGTTTTCGCGCCAAACTCGAGAGAGCCGCCGGTTCCCATACGGTATATACGTGTACGCCTCGCTTTTAAGTGTGTACTTAACGCCGACGAGAGGAGCGAGAAGAGAATTAACAAGTCGTAAAGATGGAACTGCTTGGGAATGCTTTGAAATATTCGCCGGAGCTTTTTCCGAGGGGTGTATAACTTGTGCGCGCGCGCGAGCGTGTGTGTGTGTGTGTGTGTGTGTGTGTGTGTGTATGGCGGCTTGGGAGCGGCGAAATTACGGCGCTTTTTGCGATTAGACGAGGTGCGATTTTGATTAACGTGTCGTTCCGAGCCGCGGATTGTAATTGCGGGGAGGCAGAGCCGCTTTTTCGCCGACAGTTTCTTTCGGACGTCACGCGCTCAAGCTCCCGTTGTACACACCTCTACTGTAATGCAGCGGTGTTGCGGACTGTCCCGGTTTATGAGCTTTTTCGCGAGCCTCTCCGCCGCGCGTACGGATGAGAAAAGTTCAAATTACGTTTCGAAAGTTGCCGCACTTATATCATTGCCGGGGATATTTATGGTTCAAGGGGGGCAATTATTTTAGGTTAGGAACTGGCGAGAGCGCGAATTGTAACCGGCCGCATCTTGGTGAATTTCAAAAATGTTGAGCAAATTACGGCGGCCTCTGGGTCTTGGGAGACTTGCAAGGATGCATTTTGATAAGTGCTTCTAATAAGCTTGACTACTTTCCTTTTTGCTTTACAATGAGAAATAGCATTTTTTTAGTTTTTACACTAATAATTGTACGAAAGGGAATTTTTTAGAATTCTAAAAATTATTTTATATTAATATTAAATGTCTACTTTGAAAAAATATTGTAACTGAAGAAAAAAATTAAAAACCAGTGGGCTTTTTGAGCAACAAATAATTACCAACAAAATATGCCGTTGGTTTCAGGCAGAAACAATAATTAGGCCTGGAGTTGATGAGGCGGTTGTGTCACCTCAGGTTTCGAGCTAACGCGGGCCACACTGGGTAGTATTATGTAATGGGATTAATATAAAGTAAATTAAAAGAGCAAAAGAATTACGCAAACCTGACTCAAGTAAAGCAAGCAAAGCAATCCAGCGCGAAATTTGCCCTACATTTCGGCATCCCCTTCTGTTCCGAAATCGACAAACTCTAAAACAAAGAATCAAGATGAACAAAAAAAGAGGCAGAGCGAGAGAGCCGTTATTCATCGCTCTGAAAATCTTTCGCATCCACTTCACCAATTCATGGGGATTTGAGTTAAAACGGTACCGCTCCCTGCTGCGCACATATATTTCGCGCCTTTCGAAAAAGCGGGCGAGAAAAAGTTGCCGCGCATCGGGGAAAATCCCGAGCGGCTGGAGAATGCGAGGAGCGCAATGTGTTTCAATCCGAAGAACTGCGCGCTCGGCCATAAGCGGCATTTCAATATTTTATGCAAGCTCGAGAGAGTGAGAGAGGGAAACGGGGGATGAGAAACCCAACCGAGCTGATCCCCCGGTATAGCCTTCTGCTATGTATGCATAATTTCTATCTTCTCCTTCTGTAACTCCTCTGTGGTGTTTACTGTCAAGCTACTTGCCCGTTATATCCTCCCATTGCAACTTTCCTCATTTCGACCCTATTTTCCGCTTCCTTCGTTTCCCTCTATCGCGGGGCCACGTCGCGTCATCTTTTCTTGTATCCTTCTTGTATATTCGTCTTCGCTCCTTTTTTGCGGGGATACTCTTTTTTAAAGTCAAGTTTGCGAGTTCAAAAATAATAATGGACGTAATGGAAATATTTAGAGGATTAAAATTAGAATACAGAAGTAGAAAGGTCAGTCTGACTAAATTTGACTTTTATCTACTTAGCAATTACCTATGTTTTGCCTTTTTACATTTTTCCACAAGAAACACACGGAGTTAAGACTTTAATATTAATAAACGGTTGTGTATTTCATATTTTTCAAAAATGAAGAAAAATATTTAAGCCTCGGCGATAATTACAATCTTAAATTTACCAACTGCAGTTTTTTAAAAAGTGTATTTTTTTTTAAAAACAGTCTTTAAATTCCCCTTAATATATATCATTTCTCTTCCCTTGCATTCGGCAATTTCGGTTATTTCCATTTCTACCTTTCCCGTGTCGGTACCTTCTCCTACTATATGCAGTATCATGTTCAATTTCACTTTATGGCTTGCTTTATCGTCAGTGCTTCACATTAATGTAAACATTAATATACCTACGTTTATGACGTTTGCTGTTTCGGCAATTAAATGTCGTATTATATATTAATTTTACATATCTCGTTTGAAGTCTGCGGGCATTACATTTATAAATCGTAAATGTGTTAGCCAAATTAAATTGCCAACGGCGTGCATGAAACATTGCGCGCATTCTGAAATGGGTTTTCTTGGGACACGCGGCGCACAACTTGAACTAACAAATTAAAAACAATCGTCGCATAACACATCATTTTGTTTATCATTTTATTAAAGAAGGTAATATTATACCTTCTAACTACTTTAGTGTAAACACTTGCCGAATTAATGACTAGCAGAATTAAGAACTGAGCTAAATGCGCTCCCCGTTCTTTTAATGTTCAAAGTGCACATTCTCAAATCAATTTAGATAACGCGGCCATTGTGTAAGCTAAATTCTTCCTTTAGCGAAATCCCCCGGCGAAACGGCGAACCTGAATAATAAAACGCTAATATAATCCCACTTTCTAATTACGTTTACGTTTCTGAAGGCGTGCGCCGGCTATAAGCACAACGACGAGTGCGTTACTCGGCATAATTCCACGCGTCGCGTAGCGGAACCGGCGCGGGAAAAAGCAACGGGGAAAAAAAAACTGCCCGCCGCCACCGGCGTGCATTTCGCGTAATTGAGTAATCGCGAAAAATGTTAGACGAATTTTCCGGGAACGAAACGTATTACCTCGACGCTTTACGTTTTAAGCGCACGCAGACACACACGCGGCTCGGAAGGAAGAAAAAGAGAAACTGTTCCGTCGCGTGTGTACATATACACGTCAGAGCAATTGTCCGCGAAATACAAAGGAACTTTGGACTGTCGGCGGAGTTTGCTTTGCCGTCGGGATATCTGTCGACTATAATTTGCTAGCCGGTGGCGGCGGCGGCGGGCTGCGCTTGTTTATTTCTGGCTTCTCGTAAAAATGTAATTCCAGCTAATTTCCGAAGCGCGGGATTTTCCGCGCATTTTTTGAATATTTTATTATCCGACTTGTTCTCCGCGCCGCGGTGGAAAAGCGCCTGGCATTAACTGATGAATTGTTCTTTTGAATTTTTAAGCGCACACATTTGCGGTTCCGTGATACGGACATTTCGAGATGCAGGGATGTACGCGAAAAAAACCATCCAGTTTTTGTTTATTTTTACGGTGCTTTTATCGCACAGCGCGGAGGGGAGATGTTTTCTTTTTTAAAAGTATTATTTTCCGGTGTACTTGTTTAATCTGTACTAATTTAATTTTTCTTTCAACCCTCTGAAACTTTCAAAAAGCAGGTAAATTTTGTACGATAAAAAAAGAGGAAAATATTTTAAGGTTATTTATTATTTCAAATGATTTCATTAAACTTAAAAAACTTTGAATGAAATAATTTCGAATGGATATCCGATGTGAAAAATTCAACTTCCAGCAAAATATATATTTTCAACTGCTGATCTCGACAAAAGTTACCGCACCAAGAATAGAACTAACAAGAAAATCTCAAGCGCATTCCAATTTGACTAGTCACTTTAAACTAGAAAAGTTTCCTCAATATGCGCGCACGCAAGAATTTCTTGCTCTTTTCGAGAATACTTATGAAGACTGCCAAGAAATGAACAAAAATTTCTAAAGGTTGCAAATAAAAATTGCATCTGTGTGGAATAAATATTTCTAGATTTATAAAAATTACTAAATTAATCGCGACTTCGTAACTCTTTCTTTACGCTCTAAAAGTTAATTTAATCAAGTCCACTAAGTTTTCATTTTCCAAAAAAAAAGCTTATACCCACAAGTCCAATTTACCTCCCAAACCGAAACAACAGCCCTACAATGATTGCGTACCTTAAAGCCTAATGCAAAGCAGCTTCGTCAAAACGGCGCCTAAACAAGAGGAGAGAGTAAAAACAAAGGCAGCAGCGTGAAGCCGACAGCGCGAGATTTAGACTAATTCCGCGGGATCAGCGGATCGCGTACTCGGCTAAATCGCTCGGTCGCAGCATAGCGGCTGCAACTGCAAAACTTCCGCCGGCGAAGTTCGGCAGCCGGTAAATACGACGCTTAGTCCCGCGCTCGCTCTCTCGCTTCTTGCGGTCCTGAGCCGTGCGCCCCAGTAAAGTTGCGCTAATACTGTATGTATACGGGCCGGGGACTTTCCGAGCGGAGGAGGTTTCGACTTTTCCGCGAATTTTGATGAATCGCCGTCGATAAATGGGAAGGGGGATGATTTAGGCATTTTTGTGAGAGAAGTGATGCGTTTACTCAATTGTGATGTAATATAGAAATTAACGTTTTTCATTTTGTTTTTAGAAATAAATAAATTTTTGATTTATCGGATGTTAAGGAGAATTCAGATTTATTTCTTGTTTTTTTTTAAACGACTAGCACTATCCAAGCGCGTTGCGCGTGCGCTAAATATTTTCTATGTTAAGGTAAGATACTTAAAAAAAAAATGTCTGTCATAGATAACATTGAAATTCTCTTAATTTATTGATATACGTTACAAATGAACTGCAAAACAGTTTCGATTGGCAATTTTCACGTTCAAACGCGTAGGTTATGTTATTAATGAAAATTAAACAAAATAATTTATAAAATCTGCTTCTGCTAGTCCAATATAGCCTTACTTTATACTATAGCCAATTATGTAATAAGTCTTTAACGCAACTGTAATTGTTAAATTTTAGTCAATCTAGTCTCATTTTCCACGAGAATCAGCCAATCACAATCATTTTCTTCTTCTTCTTCTTCTTCTTCTCATTTTGGCTATTGGATTAGAATCATTTTATTCATGTCTCAACTTTCCGTCATCGCTTTTTTAAGAGAGGATGAGGATAAGTTTTGAATCTTGTTTTTCCCTTAAACTTTAAAAATATTTGTTTTAACCGATTAGTTTTTAAAATATTCTCTTCTGAAAACTGTTCACTGTAACTCCTCTAGCAGTAACTTAAAAATCTGAATTTTCGATAAATAAAGTACAAATTAGCGGGCGTAAGTAAAAAAAATGATTCAATACAGTAAGACAGACCGCCCCAAAGATTTATCGCTCCGATGCATATACAATTTACGTACAATTTATATTATCCCCATAAATTACACATTGTCCATGCGCAATTTTATCTGCCCATCAGGCTTTTTCGAAGCGCCTTTAAAATCTGCTCCGAAGCCACACACACATAAATTACCAATACGCACAACTCTCGCGACGTAGCCCCTCGCCTATAACGGTCCGAATCGCGATTCCGCGCACCACCCAGGTAAGCCTTCCTCCTTCGACCCGCGCCGCGCGGCGAAAAAATTCTCCCGCTCTCGAGGTAAACCGCCCGCTAATCGGCTACACGAAAATCTTATCTCCTCCCGGGACAAAACGCACGTTCATCATTTTTCCAGCGGGGCGGCGGTCCGATTACCATCGACAGCGGCGGCGGCGGGGGACGGGGCGTAAATAGAAAAAGAGCGCCGGCGATAAAACGCGGAAGTCGGAGAAAGGCTTTTATACATCCGCGGCGAAAGGTCAGGACGCACGCCGGAGCCCCGACCTTGGGAGCGACGGAGGCGGCCGTTTTTCTCGAGTATCGCGCCCATCTCCGCGTGCCGATCGACCCGCCGATATATCGAGGCACGCACACACGTAACACCGAGGACCGACGATTTTACGAGCCGCGCGTGGCAAATGTAACGGCCCGTATTATATATGGCCGAGGATTTTCGAAAGGTCTCGCGGCTCAGGAGAGGTGGTGGGAATTTTTTTGCCGATGGGACTGGAAGCGAGCGGAGCTTGAATTTTGAAGGAGATAACCGTATTGAAACGTTTGATTTCCGGGCTGTGCTTTCTGCAGTGGATTTGTCAAAGGTTTTCAAACAAAAAATTTGGCCGTTTATTTGCTGGATTATTTTTATTTTGATTTTTCTATTTTTGCTGGAGGCTGTTGGAAAATAATTGGTTGTAATTTGCAAAAGATTAATGTAGTCCCAGGTAAAATTAGAGTTAAAGCTTTGACCCAAATAGGAATTTAATTTAAAACAGAATCGAGGCGGAGGATGAGATAGATTATAGAATTGAAACAATGCAGTGCAAAGAAACTTTACAATTACATAATAAAATTGAATAAAAAGTGTATAATAATTAAGAAAAGTTTGTTAAATTTGTTATAGCTTCTTTAAAAAAAAAATTAATTTTTATTATCGCATCAGATGAAATTGACAGTAAAAAATGTTATCATTGCAGACTGAATGCAAAGTCATATACGAAGAAGAATCTCACATACGCAGGCCACCAAAACTTAATGCGCTCGCAGTAAAATTCCAGTCAGAGAACAAACGTAAGCAATTTCATTTCTTGATTTCTGGCGGAAAAATCCAATTTGAACGCGCCGACGCCGTTAAAATTCATGAAACCGTTTGAGCGTCAAAAAGTGATCTTGCATACTTGCCCCCTCCCCCCGAACTCGTTCTTCTCCTCGAACTCAATTCCATCGTGTCATCAGGTAAGACCTTATGGAAACTCGGCGCTTTCACGTCCCACATTCCTCCTAACCCGCTCAGCAGCCTCCGCCGAAGAAGGCCGGTCGTTCCACCCTCTTTAAAAGCCCCCCGCCCCCGCCTCCGAAAATTAGCGGCAGCACTCGCCCCCCCTCCCGATAACTCTTGGCGGGGAACCTTACTTAAACAGGCGATCGACTTCAGCAGAGGGGGGGGCATATTGTCGAGAGAGAGAGAGAAAATAGAGGAGACGCGGGGGGGAGAGGCGGCAAACGAGCGTAACCGATGGCGGACGAGTCGCGGATGCGCGCATATACATGCAGAAGCGCGCGGGATAACGGCTTGTAATAAACGGGAAGGTTATGTTGCCGGCGGGGGCCTCCCTGAATTGGAAGAGAGGCGAGGGCGGTTTATACGAGAACGAGGATATCCTCCCGCCAGTAGGATAACACGCCCGGGCAACGATTCATTACTCCGACATGTTCGTGCCTGTCTCTCCTCTCGCGCTCTCTGCCTCTCTCGCTTTAACGGCTATCTTCGCTCCCGCGCTATTCGTCTCTCTCTCTCTCTCTCTCTTCTGCTGCCGCCGCTGTCTCTTTCGTCCTCTCTTATCTTCGCTGCCTCTTATTCCCGCTTTATTCGCGAGCTTTCTATCGCGCCGACTGCGCCGTTTGTTAAATGCTCCGGGGGAGTTACTGCTTTAAGCAACAAAGCACCGCGAGGCTAAGATTGCTTCCTTATTTAATAGTCGAGAGACTGAGATTGCGCGCGAGGCTTTATTTTAATTATTAAAATATCGTGCTATCGGGAAGCGCGATTCCTCCAGGTGCTGCCGTGTTTCAGGGTAACGAGTATTTATGTATTGTGTATCGACTGAGTTGGATTTGTATCGTTTATCATGCCAGTATTCCGGCAAAGGTTGTAAGTTGCTAAACAAGTTAAATAAGTGCTTTAAGCGATTCTATTATGTGCAGCTAAACTGTTTTTCATGCCACAGTAACAATATTTTCAGAACCGCCGTGGAATCTATTTAGTCGATTGGTATGATTATCTCTTCAAACTTCAGTGTATTCCATTTTTCGCAAATAGCTCTGAATTATTCCCTAAAGCAAACACGAAAAGCAATTTAGTATCGAAGTGTGCGGGAAAATATGAGTGGTGCGGAGGGAAGAAAGAAGTCCGCAAAAAATAATCTGCCTGCTCTCGCTTATTCTCTCTTCAAGCGAACGCACGAACCAATTGGCTATTTTCTTTCGCCTTACAGCTCCGCGAAAAATGCTCTGAAAGCTTCGTTTTTCTCCCCCTCCTCGCGTCGTCAGACCCGTCGAAGTGACTTGTTCACGTGAATGCGAGACGATGCGAGAGCTGCAAAATATTCACCGATTCGTATATGAACGAGTGCAAAAAGCTCGAGCGAGTTCGGGGGGAAAGGTAAAAGCTTTAATAAAAGTATTATCCAGTGATTTATTTATTTCTTTTTTTTTTTTTTTTGCCCTCGGAAAAAATATTGTACGAGATTCCGCTGAGAGTGAAAAAGGTGCACTTTTTGTCGTTTTTAGAAATAGAATCTTAAAAAGTAAAATAAGCGCAACGGATTTGAGTCGAAATTAAAGAAGTGCGCTCGAAAAGTAGTGTATAATATTTAAAGAGCCCGTAATTGTAAAATTATTCTATTATATTTCTGAATAAAAGTCCTTTTACTATTTTCTATAAAATATTCTACTACCAGCATGCAGAAAAAACTATTTCATTCAACTTTTTGCCCCGCTTCCATATTGTACGAGATGTTTTGTAGAAATAAAAAAAAATTTAATTAAACAGTATTAAAAACGTAATAACATAATTTTTAACAAAATAACTCCACCGACTAACCTTCGCAAACAATACGCCAACATTTTCCGCAAGCTCCGCCAATAAAGAGCCCCAGAGAACTAGACTCGGAACAAGTGAAAAAGAAGAAAGAAAAAAGCGTCGCAGGGGCCGGCCGCGCCGTCAAACGAGTAATAGAAAATAAATTGGCCTGGCCTCGGCGCTTTTATTTCGCTCATTGAGCGCCACGCGACCGGACCGAACATCCTGGCTTTACTGCAGCCCGGGGATTGGCCTATACGCCTCTCCGCCGACGGTTTACTCTTCTTTCTTCCCTCGTCGGTAGCTGCTCCTCGCGCCCCATTAATTTCGCGCCTTTTACGACGATTGTCTTGGCGAAATCCCGGCGTTTGACGCGTCGACCGATTGAAACGGCGACGGGCGGCGGCGCTTTTCGCTAGAAGACTCTCTCTCTCTCTCTCTCTCTCTCTCTCAGCAGAGCTTTTATTCGATAAAAAGAGCGGGCGGATGTAAAGCTTCACCTCTTTGTCGACCTGTTTGGAGAGCCAAGGTCCAATTTACGAGGAATTATTAAATTATTTCTTTGGAGAATAGTGACCCGAAAGCGATTTCAAGTACGGTCTCTCAGTTGTTTGGGTTAATTAGAAAGTACGAAGCGACCAACTGCTTGATTCTTTGTTCACTGCCCTTTGAAGCGCGCAGTTTCTTTTTTCTATAGTATGTAAAAATAAAGTTATTATTCAACGCTTTTATATGTAACAGTTAATTGTTTATTTTAATTGTAGTTCGTTTTTACGAATCGAGTTACTGCATGGTTTAGGACACTTATCAATAAATTTTTCAGTGCCTTAAAGCGAACGAAGAAAATATTTTCAATTCCCGATAGTGAACTCTTTTAATAAACCACGAGTATAGCGGATGGTAGAAATACAACTGAATCGAATAACGCAATTATTAATTCCATTCAAACACATTTTGATTTCGAATTTTTTGATGATGAAGTTAACAATAATAAAACTTCGTGTTAGTTTTCTTTCCGTCCAAGTAAAGAATTGCACTTTTGTGCTGCTTGTAAGGGAAAAGGCAAACAATAGCAATCGTTACAGGGAAAAGGGCAGTCGACGGTTCATTTATTTTTATTGTAGTTTTATAAAATTTATTTGCTAGAAATACATTTACACTGTACAATGAATTTAAAAATATCTCAATAATAGTTCTCACAAATTCACAATATCGAGAAATATTATAATAATTGTGTCCTTGTTAGTTAGCCATACTTTGCATTATTTTCAAGCGGCGGTGGATTTTCACAAAAGATCACTTTTTCCTCCACCAGACCTGAGCTAAAACTATAAATTTCAAGTACTCGCAATAAGCTCAAGCATTATACGCAAGTGAACACAGCCGAATGTTAACTAAACTCCTTTAAGTCGTGTTTCTCCTCCTTACAAGTCGGATACAATATTAATCAGCATAAACACACCTCTCCAAAGCGCAAACAGCCCCGGGGCAAATAAAATTCGCTTTGCCCAGACGCCTAAGTAAACAAATTAAAAAGCCCTGCCTCCCGGGGGCATCGTAAAATCCAGCGGACATCCTCGCGCGCCGACCCGTCAGTCCTAAACTTTCCCTCTAAAGCCGCCGCGCCCCCCCATCCACGACAGACCTCTCTGCAATCCTATAACAGGCATCCCTCGAATAACAAGCCGGGCGTTACGGTTTTTCGTCGCCCGGCGCAGCTGGTGACAAAAGCGAAAGAGCAGATCGCACGAGCCGCCCGGTGAAAATTTTAATAAGCAGCTTTATTGGAGAGCTCTCTCTCTCTCTCTCTCTCTCCCGAGGCTCGCGGACGAAAGCCACCGAACGTATGCATGACCTGCATCGCGCGCGGAGTTCGGATGCCTTTATTGAATCGTTCCGCGGAGATGTGGGGTAACTATGCGGCAGAGGGCCGGCTCGATGTTGGCCGATCATTTTTTAATTGGAATTTTCGAGCCGAGCGAGCTTTTGTTTCGAAATGCTGTATCGATAAAGTGTGATAAATTCTTTGGATTAAATGTGGCACACCCTCCGTTGCGCTCGTTTTGTTTCGTTAATGAAAAAAATTAGGCGGCAAGCGAAATTGTAAAATTTCAACTGTTCGAATCGACGAATGCGAGTTCCGATTTTTTAATAAAAGATTTGACGAATGTACATTAGAATATGAATTTTTTTTAAATATGATGGGAAATAAAAATTGTTTATCCTTGTAGCTATTGATGTAGTTTATGCGCCCAAGAATTGGAGGAGGGAATGAACTTTTAATTCAACTTTATTTTTTTAATTATTTGTACAGAATATAACGTAATTTACAGTTGTACCAGTAGCAAAATGAACATTTTTTTTTAATTTTATGAACCTAAAATAATTGTAAATATTTAACAATCTTCCTCACTTTTAAAAACTCGTATCTCAGATCTTCAGTATTTTCCGAAAAAATATCTCGCCAATCCAAGGTTCCCTTAAATCCATAAGTAACAATCGCATCCGTCTACCAGATGGAAACCCCTGAAAAACGGCAGTTGCGTCAGCCTATCGATTATCGGTAATGGAGTATGCGTGTAACAATGCGTAATGCATTCGCGGTCGAAGCGCGATAATACAGACTCCTCTTGTCTCTCGTCTCCCCCTCGTAACTCTGCCTTTATCTAAGTCTTCTCCGCGGCGGCGGAGACTTGCTAACGGATTAAAGTGTAGTACAGGCGGCGCCATAATCGAGGACCTCAAATTGCTCGGTGCCCGCTGCCTGTAAGGATGCGTTTACGTGCATTGCACTTGCAGGAGACTCGCGCTTGAGTGATTTACAACGCATGCGCCGAGGAAGGAGGGTACGAGCCTGTACCCTCACGTTTATCGCGAGTATTAAATGCGTATGCGCAGGTCTGTACTTCGCCCCCGGTATTAAAGGTTGAATTTTCAAGGAACGAGAAGAATTAAGAATTTGCGAATCGAAAAATTTTGAGTGCTCTGTGAATGAAAAGGGCGAACGAGGGTTGATATTTTCAAACCCAACGGAGAAATTAAAAATGGACAAGCGAGGAAGTTTCGCTAGTGTTGTATTAACATGAATGAACACAATTTGCAAAAAATAAACGTATATATTTATGAAAAAGTTAAAAAATGTCTTACTAAAAATATATGGTTTAGTAGACTTTTATGCTAAATCGTGATTACGAAATAAAGAAATTAAGTATAAAAGCAGCTAAAAACAAAATAAACGTTACTAGATAAACTGTAACATTTTGTGTTAAGAATTTTAATAACAAAAAAAAATTAATTTGTTTAGATTTCGAAAAAAATATTTCCAACAATTACAGATAAATATTTACAAAGAACTTCCAAAAAATTAGTTAAATAGTTGAATAATTTGTGAAGCGTGGAGTGGATATAATTACAACGTAATTGAATATTTCTTTTTTTAATACAAATACGTTTGTTCCAGGCAAATTTTGCTATCATTCTAATAAGAAATTGATTTAAAAAATAATAAAACTATTTTTAATTTTCAAAACCGTCGTGTTATACCATATTAATAGTTATTAACAATATAATAGGTATTTAGTCACGAAAAAATTTTTGAAAGCAACGTTTCCTTCTTTGATGTAACAAACAGTGTAATTGAAACAGACTTTATTTTCTGAAACTAGATTATAAAAATGATGTACAATATATTCTGCTTTTTATACTTAGGTGTAATGAATTTGTTTTTTTATGGTGAATAAATTCAAATTACTTAATAATATTGAATAAATTCTTTGCGTTATCAACTTTATTTGAATACGCTTTTTGTTTACAATATTGTTTAAAATTTTATCTTTTTTTAAAGACCTCTTCGCTTTCTTCTTATAGCGCCAAATACAGCAGCATCTCCCATAATCAATGGCATACCTGACGAACTTCACCACTTTAAGTTCCATGTATCCATTCACTGCAGAAAAGGTCCACGAAATGAGCTCGAACTAACTTGTAGTGGTAGCATCATAAGTGAGAGATACATTCTGACCGCCGCTCATTGTTTCATGACCATAGTTAACGGCGATGTTGAAAGCGTCTGCTACCCTCGCGGTACATCAAAAATTATAGCGGGAACAAATCTCAGGAATGGACCTGGAATCGAAAGGGATCTCATTAGAGTCTTCATCCCATCAGAGTACGATGTACATTCACACGATAACCATTTTATTACTGTAGAAGCAGATATAGCTGTTGCAGAAGTAAGACGTAGTAGAATTGAGGAATATTTTAAAATATATCATGGAGCATATTGTTTTTAGTTAAGCGCTGATTTAGGCGTTCGTCAACAACCACACAGGCTAGCGATCATACCTTTGGAAGTATTGGATCCACTCTCTAATGCCGGCGTCAATGAACCAGCTACGTTTTGTGGATTCGGGCAACATATACTTGTACAACAACGCAATGGACAGTTTCATCCAGTGCAATCCTCTAGTTACATAAATAGGTTTATGGACGTTAAAATACTCGCCAGAGACGAATGTCCACTATTCCACATATCAATTTGTGCAAGGAATTCAGATAATCGAATATTTCGTACATCTTGCTTCGTAAGTATGAATACTTTTGTTTAGATAAATTCAGATTTGTATAAGCTATCTTTTATTTAAAGGGGGACAGCGGCACTGGATTAGTTTATGATAATAAACTCGTCGGAGTGCTCAGTAACGGACCTCCTAATTGCGATACATTATTAATAC
>UCOL01004573.1:0-14212 GCA_900474335.1 Ormyrus nitidulus
CCCTGCCCTCTTCCACTCGACTCCCCCCCCCCTCCCCTCCTCCGCCTCGTATCCGAAACCGCGCGCGCCTAATCGCATTGTCTTCCGTGATGGATTACTATAGACGGAGCACGTCCGATGAAAACGATTACGCCCTCCAAGAATTCACTTTGACCCCGTTTCATTAGTCCCCCGAGCGCATCTGTGACAATGGGCGAACGTCGCAAGCCGAGATAATGTCATCCTGGATTTTTGATCGAAATAATCGCGGTGCGAAGTGCAGTTTTCGGTAAATGGGAGACTGGAATTGGCGGGTGTTTGAGGATGAATGAAAATATTTAAGGATTGATGAAAAGTTGCAGTATAATTACTTTTTATAATTCTTTTGTTCTTTTTGTAGAATAGTCAATATAGGTCGGTTCTCTTTCGTTAATCAATAGGGAGAATAGTGTTACTAGTTTAAGTGCTTTTGCAGTGTGTCTACATTCAATTAAATCAAATTAAGCTAATTGAATTGGCAAAATTAAATTTGTGAGCAGAAATCACGAAGTAAAAAAATTGAATAGAAAAAGACTTGAGCTTCGAAGAAAGAAGCAAAGAAATCAAAAGAATTCCGGTGTGTAATCTTAATTTGTTTTTTTTTATACTCTTTAAATAAGTTAATTGTTACAGAATTCGCAAAGGCAGGGGAGGTACTTCAGATTTTTTCTTTTGCCTGCCTTTGGTTCAACTTTATGCGGCTACTTCGAGAGCTGAAGTACATTGAAGAGAATTTGAAGTGGAAAGCTAAATAAAATAGCATTAGGAAAATTAAAAGAGTTAAAAGAACTTTTCAATTTTGTACTTGTTTAACTAAATACACTTTTTAGTTACACAGAACAACTTCTATGAAATGTATATTAATTTTCAGCTTACCTTTTAGCTTCTTGTAAATTTTCTGAATTAAGGCTCTGCAATAAAAAAAATTTCAATATTGATGCTTTATTCGTATTTAATACGCTTTTTTTTAAGATCCCGATTTACTTTATGTACAGAGAAGTAATAACAACATTAGAGAATATAATAAATGTATATTTTTTAATGAAATTCATTTCAAGAATATATTATATATAAATATTTCTTATGATATAAAGTTTTCAACTAAAAAATGATACTTATCTTAGTTTATATTTTCAACCTTATAGTTTGAATTGATCAGACATTAAATTAATGACTGCAGCACGTATTAGAAATTTTCTTACACCTTTCATTTGTATATATTTTCTAGACACCAATACGTACCTCTAAGGTGATTATCAATTTTTAAAAATTCATAAAAATATTTTCTAATACGTGCGATTTGTTAAAATTAGCATAGAAATTGGTATTAGAAATTGTTTCGTAATTGCTGTACATTTTTACATCAAAGCATAGTTTATCTCTATCCTTAGTGACCTACAGTAAACTTGCGATCGGATGTTGTTTCTAAAATTTACCTACGCCGTTCATCCCCTCAGCTGGGGCAACTTCAGCGTCCACTTTTATCATCCTGTACTAAAATCAATACCGACACCATCGGTGGGTAACTCCATAAAAATCCTTTCCCGTAACATTTGAACTCGTTTGCAGCTACAAAGTACGAACTCAGATTGAAATAACCAACGGTCGGAAAGTCGATGCTCGCGCATCTTTAGCGACCATCGCGTGGTGGATCGATGGCTGCCTATCACTTGCACCCTTGCCGACCGCTGTGCCTGCTTTTGGTATGGCAGGGAGCTTCCGTGCTTTAAGCGTCGTCTTTTAGTTTCTCAGTCGTCACCGAGATCGCCTCAGAGCCTACGGTGGAGGTTGTATCCGGCTCGTGGATACCCATCCACTGACAGCGTTTCGTCAACTCCTGGCGGTATCTGGATAAGGGTTGATTAACGAACTTTAAAGTCGAATTTCAAACGTCAAAATTGGTTTAGTAAGTTGCTACGTTATTATTTTTTTTTATACAAGAGTGTAATTCATTACAGTTAAAGAATAAATATCATAAATTTTTTTAGTTTCAAAGTTGTAATATATTCAAATTTTATAATATTCTTTTCAAGAATTAATGAATTTACAAATTTTGATTTAATTTGCTTTAGTTCAATTAGCAATGCAGATCTAAAGTATTTTATGCAAGTATTACAAAAGCTTCGTTAAAAGAGAATAGAAATAGTATTCTTCGATTACCAATGCAGAAACAAATGTTATGAACACAAACTAAGAAATTATTTTAATGGAAAATTATAAATGGAGATGAAGTTTTAATTTTAATAATGTAGGATTTTGTAATGTTGTGGTTTTTAAAGTTTTGATACGAGTACCAATGACAATTTTTTTTACCTTGGATGATTAATAGCATAGATCCACGGATCGATGCAAGATACCGTCTTTGCAAATACTGCTGGTATCATGCTGGTGAATGGAGTTATTAACTCGCTATAAAATAAATACATAAATTTTCTGACTATTGATTTGACCGTAAATCACACGGCTAATTTTGAAAAAGGTTCGATTAAATTAGTGCGATAAAGATCTTTAAAATATTAAAATACAAAAATATTTAAAATATATTTTCACAATAACTGATCTTTAAGAAAATATTCATTAAATAATTTATTAAATACATAAATTTTGAACACGTATTATTTATTAATTAAATTAATTATTTACAAAGGTCTAAAAGTAGTAAAAGCAGTATTCAAACTTTGAATGTAAATGTTAATATCCTTATACGCAAGAATTGATATTTCGAATAAATAAAAGAATGATGAATAATTGCGCTTTTTACTTACCGATTACCAAAGGCAGCTATCTGAGTAACAACGGCATACGGCGTCCACGAAGCGACGAAGAGGAAGAATATGGTGAAGGCCACCTTCGCGATTCTCATCTCGATGCTTGTATCTTTATCTTGATTAGAAGCCAAAGTCTTTACGTTCATCTTTTTAGCCTGATTAAACAGAAATCAGTCATCCGCCTTCATAATCAGATACTCCGCGTGAAAGTATTTTATTGGATTAAAGTTTTATGAAACTTTTGAGGAGAAAAACTTGCCTGCTCCCGAAGCATTTTCTCGTGTCGCCTAACGGACTTGATTAACTGCGAGTAAAAGTAGATGATCAAAAGCATTGGGATGCAGTAAGCCCAGACGAATATTGCAGCTACGAAAACTTTTGTGTCCTGATCGTCGCTTAAGAAATCAAAGCTGCAAGTTGTCAGGAATCCCTCTAAAATTAACATATTAGAATTAACTTAAAATTAACATATGCACTTTTAAGCCATTTTATAAACTTATAATGTCGCAATATATAAAAAGGGATTTTGTTCATTAATAGTATCTATACAGTCAATTATGATTAAATAAATAAAGCAGCTCAGAGGAAAATTTACAAAAATACTTTTCTAAGAAGTTTATTTAAATTCTCTTCAAGGAGTTTTATTTAAATAGTCTCTTAGAATTCAAGGGGGACCTCTGAAACATTCATAGAATGTATGCCTTGATGAAGGAATCATCCCAAGACGTAATTAGAAAAGTAACAGAACAACGTAAAGAAGAATAAATTTATTTTCAAATTAATCTTAAAGAGATCGCCAATAAAGTAACTTTAAAAGCGACTTTAAAGCTAAACGAATAATCTCGCTCACCTGTGGTGTTGCGACCCCAAATTTTCGCAAAGGGTAGAATGTTGAAAGGCATCGCCCAGAACCACGTGAAGGCGACTATAACGGCGGCCTGCTTGCCGTTCAGCCTTCCATCGATCGGACAGGAAATGGTCCTGGAGAGCGGGAAACGAGGCAAGAAAAAAAAAAAGAAAGAACATAGAAAAAAAGGGAGAACCCGGCTGTCATTAAGCCCTCGCCTTTTTAAGGAGAAAATTGCGCATTCTCATTGCCTCGAGAAAGCGGACAATTACCGGCAATTGCACGATATTTGCCGGGGGGAAAAAGCGGTCCGCGGCTCTGCGCCGCACTCTGCTCTCCTCGCGCGAATGGCACACACATACCTGTATCGATCGTAGGCGATGGCCGCGTTGGTGATACCCGAGCCCATGCCGGAAATACCACCGAGGGCCGAGTAAATGTCGCAGCCGAGCTCCCAGCCGATCATGCGCTCGAGGAAGCTGTTTATGATCAGCATCGGTATCTCCAGCGCCATCACCAGGTCGAACAGCGCCAGGTTTATTATGAACATGTTCGAGGGGGTCCGCAGGCATTTTGATCTGATAACGTAGTGGCGTTTATGATTAAAAGACAGTTGTTTACGATCGTTCTGCATCGGGAGGGACTTTACAATCATCGTTTGTCTGTCTAATTACGAAATTGGCCTTTGTAATCTAGAGGCTTTTTCGCACTTTCAGAAATTAAATTTCACGTAAAAAACGTGTGCGATTTTTTTTTAAGAAACACAAATAAAAATATTTAGTTGATTTAAAGAAATCTTAGATGCGCGTAATGAACAAGCTAAAGCATATATATGTAAATCTGTCATCGTATTTAGGATAATTTACCTGAGCTTTTAATTCAATTTAACACAAGTATAAGGTAGTCAATGTCAAATCATTCACTTCGAAATGCATTAAACTGCTTTAACCGTAAACTATGCTTTCGCAAAATCCTCGCCCGACCCGTCATAATTCTCGAGCATTCCCGAGCATCGCGTCAAATTTTAATTAGGTTAAGTAATCAGCGAGATTGTTTCGATAGTTACGTGCTAAATATCCAAATGACGCAGCCGTTCCCGACGAACGACAGGACAAACAGCATGAAGTAAATGAGACCGAGACCGATGTGCCAGTATTTCCCCGGCGCTAGAAAGCCGCGCCAGTGAGGATGTACGAGGTCCATGTGCTCCGGCGGGTGATTCCAGCCCAACAGACGTTCCTGCATTTGCGGTACTTGCCTTCAACAAAAAGCAAGGATTACTCTGAATTATCGTCCACACGTGTGCTGTCCTTTTTTGCGACATTACTCTCCGAGAGGCGTTTTAAGCCTCACTCGCGCGCAACGTCGAAGAAGCGGTGTCGCGAGAAATTTTGATAAGACAAGGTCGTTTTGTTATTTGAAAGGCGCTTTAAAAAATGGGAAATGCTGCCGTATCGTCTTTTTAATTAACGTGCAATGCAGTTTAAAATGCAATCTTACATTCTTTTGTACGTAGACATCTAGAGTACTTTGACAATTGACATTAAATTTTTTTTTTTTTTTTTAAATTCCTAACAAACAATAAAGTTAACTAACAAAATGCAGCTCTTCTGAGAATAGTTGCAAAAAAAACGGCAGCTACATCGCCGGAGGATCGCAGCGAAAAGCCCGCAGCATTGTTTATAATACGAGCCATTTTAGCCAGACTCTCGTTTCGTGCCTCCCGCCTCGCGGGTGACAATTACGAAACGAGACTCAAAGTAGATTATACGCACGAAACGAAGTAGCTCAGCAGCAGCAGCGGCGAGGAGGGCGACGTGGAGGGGTGGGGGGGGGGGGAGGAAAGACGGAGAGGAGGCTAAGATAGAGTCGTAATGGACTTTTGCCCAGGCACAATGCAGCCTCATCAAGCGCGCTGCGACTGCTCCGACACTCGAAGGCTTCCACCCGGGAGCTGAAAAATCTTTATCTTCCTCGACGTCGAGCGACGAGCGCCGTATCCTTTTCGCGAGCTCGTCGACGACAATAAGCCCCGAGGTTCGATTATCAAGGGATCGAGTATTAGTTGCCGCATCGCTTACCCGAGTGCCGGACCCATGTTGGCCATCCCCATAAAGGCCATGGGACTCAAGGCGTGACTGTCGTTGTGGTACATCCTGGCTGGGGTTTTTTTTTCTTGCTTTGCTCGATACCCTTTTTACTTGGTTGTTGGCGCAGTTCTGGGAGCTCCTGATCCTAGCCTGTCACGACGCTTAGTTCTCTGAAATTTTAAATCAGATTTTGAAAATGCAAGGCAGATATTACACTCAGGAGTTTAAATTTAAATCGCGAATTGCGGTTGTTAATGGGAAAACTTATTAGTGACAGAGAGAATATAGTTATCAGAATGTTTTTCAAAGGCTTTAATATTCAATTTTGAGATATGTCAAAAGCATAAATAACGCAAATTCTCAAAATTCAACTTTATTCGCATGAAAAAATGCTACCTGAATCAGTACAAAACGCAGCTCGTAAATCCGACCCTCACCGAACACTCAGTTAACCGCGGGAGGAAACGAAAATGAATAGTACAGGATCGCACCTTCCTAGCATGAATCCAGCCTTGATCCCCCGACTAATCCGTGGAGAGCCTCGGACCGGACGAAGGGAGCTTTAGCCCAGGGAAGAGAAGTGCGTGGATTCCTCGGCTTATTGAAGTGAGACGCGGCGCGAAGGCTGGGAGAACGTTCCGCAGCTCACTTGGAGCGCGGACAGCCGGACCCTTGGCTTTTATATCAGAGGCAGCGTCAAGATCACAGCTCGCGTGCTGCATTAGCCGCCGAGTTTAATTCGATTGCGGGGGATCGGAAACCCCTTGCGTTCCTGCTGAGACAAGCCCGTCACGCGATATTCCGTTTCCGAGCGGCGCACATCACAGTGCGTCATCCTGCGGCCGCCACGCGGCTTTTATATCAGATTTCCCGCGTTGAGAGAACTAGGCGAAGGCAGTCCCGCGCGACAGTGACCCCTTAACTTTGATCATTTTTCGTGCGGGGGACGGAGAGGTGGGAGGGCTGAGCCGAGATCAATTTGCAAATGCGAATTACGAGAGCGAATCCCGATGTGCTCGCTGGTTGCTCTAGCGAATGTAAGCTGCGCTAGGCTAAACTTTCAGCTGCTTTCGCGAGCTTTTTTTTCGATATTTCATTTGCTCGAGTGACGCACTGGTGCTGTTGCTGTTTTTGCCGATAAATTAATTAAGCTACTGGATCGAGATTCGCGAGTGAAATTGTTCATTTATTAGCAGATAACAAGAAGTAAACGCTACTGAAAATAGACTCGAATGCTTCTTTTCTACTTAATTCGTTTACAAGTATTTCCCTGTTAACAAATACGGATATTCCTCATTTATTTAATTCAAATACATTTTATAAGTTTACCAGATCAATATGCTCGCACTCGCATTCAACCAACGAGTGCATCTGCTTATTATATTTGAGAATAAACAGAATGCGCGAAGGAGAGATATTTGACTTATTATAAAACGCTCACGATGAAATGCTCATTGTTTACACCGACATTCAAATTAAACCGCCAGTCGGGTTCACATTTCCTCCCAATCCTCCATTCCGCTCGATCAGAATTAAACTTCGCGTAATTCGCGCGCATACTCGAAACCCCCGCGGCCGACTACAGAGGAGCCATAAACCCTTGACGCATACATCGTCGGGCAGCAAAAAAGAATGCCGCTCTCTCTCCGCTAATTGGTGAGAGCCGCGCGCGAGCTTGCAGACACGAACGACGGCGTAAAGAGGGGAGAAACTTTTTATCCGATTCAAGAGCCGTCGTGATTATTCAGATCCTTATCGGCCGCCCGAACGCGAACACCTTGTTATTTTGGAATCAATCCGTCGCGACTCGGCGAGTATTCAAATATTCCGCGCGCCGCGGAGAGTCTGCCGGTCTCGAGCCGGAATTTCTGACAATAAAACCTGGCACGGTTCATTTGATTAGAAGCGGAAAGATGAGGCGATGCCGAGGCCTGTAACTACGTGGTTAAGGAACGCGGAGGCCCGGGATTACACTCTTTGCTTTAGTCGCATTGTTGCGTCGCCTGGTTTTAATGGATTCTTGAGGTTAGAAAGAGTACGGATTTCCAAGAATTTGTTATTCCTACTCTCTTTTCGTCGATTTTTTGTAATTTTTCGCTCAGATTTATTTTCACAATGTAATTGTAAATTGAAAATGACATTATTGTTTTTTAATATAGAAATTCTACTGCACATACGAATGTTCAAATCCATTTAATTTTCACGTTTTTTTAAACGCAATTAAATTATATGCAGGATACTTCTGATAATTGCATTAATAATTAACTTGCTCGATATTGATTCTCCGATATTAATTATATAATTATAAAATCAGCGAAATGGACTTTCTCCGCGTGCTGCTACAACGGTAACGTTACTTATCCGCTGGTTAGCACTAAATATGTTCGAGCGCTATCAGCGAGGTAGATAATCACATTTATTTGCCGTAGTTGAAGAAATCGCGTAATTCAGCGGGAAGCTACGGTGGGATTCAAGACCTGCGCTTAAAACCTAAAAGCCCTCATTTTCCGCATGAAAATATAATAAAAGGGTATATCGAGCCTCTCGGAGCCTCGGAAATATATTTGCCGGGAGGAACTGATGATAAAGTTCGAAGATAATTGGCGCCTAGCATGTAGAACTTAGCTCGGAGCGCATTTGTTTCTTCCACCCTCCCTCTCTCTTATTCTCCCTACTTAGTGGCGCGAGCTGGATACGTCTATATATAACGGCGGCCGGAGCTTTACATTTGCACACGCAACCGTTCACAACTTTCCTCGCATTGTTTTCCAGTGCACGCGGAGGTCGAGAGCGAAATCATCCGAGTGCTTTTTTTTTCTCATCGTAATGAGCCCTAATTATCGTAATTTTAAAAAGCGGAGGCTCCTTTGAGAGCCTCGGGATTGGAGGCGTGTCCAGGAGGTGTAAAGGAATTTACATTGAATACGGTTTTAAGTGACCCCTTCGGCGTGTCGGGTATTGACTTTTAGACAGGATTGAGTTAGCTGCGGGATCAAATTTTGGTTACAGTTTCTATTTGATTGTTTTTTTATTGAAAGAGGAATGTGGGGCGGTCGTGCAGTTTACTGAAAGGATTGATATCTGGATTGCGAATCGAGAGCGACAGTATTTTATCAAGCTTGAGTATTATCGAGTAACTTTATATTAGGAATTCATTTGACTCTGCTCAAAAATATAGATTTTAAATAAATTTATTGTTTTACAAAAGAATTTCATTAAATTTTATTACGTATTCAAATAGACTGTTCCAGAAGTCTTTAAAGAAGAATGAATTTTTGCTGATTTAATTTGAAAATATAAAAACTTTGTTAAATGGCTCTGTGTTTGAAAGGCGTAAAATCCAGTATATACGAGTAAATATAATTAAATTGGTTTTCAACAAATAACACGGCAAATAAATTGAAAGCAAGCAATGCACAATAAACTTTTTTTTAAAATTAATTAGCGATAATTTTCATGCCAACCTCCCTTTTAAACGAAATTACCGACTTTAATTCTTCCCAGAATTATATCCACTATTGAGTCGCACTACAACTAATTAAAAAGAAAAAGTTCGAAATAGAACGACAAGTTCAAAAATACATAGAGGACTTAAAACCGCAGCCCTTTTTCAAAAGTAATCGCACGGGAGCGAAGCTCCGGCGTAACTCCGGCAATTACAAGGTAGCTTTAATAACATTTAGCGCGCGCGTGGCCAACCTTTACGGGTGATAATTGCGCGCGCGTAAAGTGCGCCAGCACGGGAGGGACTCTATCTTCGATGTGCTGCGCGGCAGAGGGAGAGAGAGAGTGAGTGAGAGAGGGAGAGAGGGAGGCGTATCGTAAAATTTCTTCTTCTCTCGTCGTAAAAAGCCACTTTTATCGTTCACGCATGGCCTCGTAATGCGGGCCAGCGACGAGCTGCGCGTGCGTTTAAAACTGCATTTATCTTGGCTTTATTTGCTCGGGCGTCCGATTTCTGCAGGGAGATACTTTACATGCAATTTTGGTGAGTGAAACGCCGACGGTTAAAGTGTTACGTGCCGCCGGGGATTTGAGGACATTTTTGTGGGTCATTGGTGGTTGACTCTGTTTCAATATTGCTGGGGAGGCTTTAAGTTCAGTACGCCGTGGATTGGAGCGCTTGGCTACATTCTCTTTTATTTAATTTTGGTACAATTAATTCATACGTAAATAATAATGGTCCCAAACAATTTATTATATATTGAAATTGTTTTTGTCTAAATATTTATTTAGAAATTTAAACTAATTTTAAAGCATTATTTGTAAAATGAGTTACAGTATGTAGCAGACAAGATAGTAAATATTATTTGTTTGCTCTTCGTTTATTATAGCGGAATGACAAATATGATGATGGAATTCTATAGTTGCGTATAAATAATCGATTGTCATAATTATCAATTAAGTATGACAAGTAACGATTAATTAATAACATTTATTCATAAGCCATGAAACTGAATTAATTCTTATGAGCTATTTATTGATTTACATTCTATTTACTTAAAATGTTTCTTCTGCAAGTTACTACATAATTAATTAAACAATTTGTACGTAATATTAATATGAATGGATTTTATTTCATATTTGTGTGGCTATTCTAAAATTATTTATACTATTTTAATTAAATCAATTCTGCAAGTAGGAATTCAAAATAAAATTAGACCTGATTGATTAGACAACGGCACTAGTAAGATAAATAAGGAAATAAGTAAGACAGACTTTTAAAAGAAAAGTTTTTTTAACCGACAGCCAATGTAAAAATCTCAAAGTTCAAGCGTTACATAATACCCAAGAAGCTGATTGAAGAGACAATTCCAGAAATTGATATTCACCGAACGCGAGAAGTTCAGTTGATTACACGCCTGCATAAGTTAAAAAGAAGGATAAAGAAAAGAGTGCTAAGGGCAAAAGCAGCAATGTTACATCAAAGAAAAAGCAGGAGCCATCAGCTGGTAATCAGTTTGAAGAGTATGAAGATTTTCAGTTTGAACAAAAATTGGATGCTCTACAACAAAATAAATTAAATTTTGAATTGAATTTGACCGAGGAGATGAAAGTTAAAAATGATTTAATAATTCTTCAACTGCAACACAAAAAAGCTATGGACGAATTTGAAAAAAAATATAGAATTGACAGAAAAAATCAATGCCCAACAAGAAATTATTAAAGAATTAAAAGAAGAGATGTCTAAGATGGAAGAAGAATGTATAATGTTAAGAGCAATCAATAAAAACATTCAAAAAGTCAATCTTCATACTCTGTCAACAGACCATTGTTTTTAAAAGGTAATTTTTATTGGTATAATTGGTATTTCCTACATTATAAATTCAATTATAAGATGTTAATTCTTGTTTTATTTATTTTTTTAAACATGTTTATATAGACTACCAGGATCATACTAAAACAGATAGGATACCTGTTGGGACTAACACGAATAAAGGTGTATGAATTTCATTAATAATGTTTCTTGAATATAATATCAATAGTTACTTTATTGATATTACTTGTGCTTTACTGTTATAAAAGTGCAAAATATTTTGGTTAACAAAAATTAACATGCTATGAACCCATTAGATCATTCAGTATCTTTTCCATTACTATAGTTGAAAATTTCTCATTTTGCTGGTCATCGATGAATTGTTCAAATATCAAATCAGTCTATTTGAATGATATACTATTTTAATTTGAATATATTTTATTTTAAATTATTTATCTAGTTTGTGGCATTTCCAAAAACAGTAATAATAAGCACCTTTTGATTTATATCTCAGAAACTGCTGAGAAACTTATAATTTTAGAAAATAGAAATACACGATAAAATGACAAAGATTCTTTAGAATCTTCTTAATAGTTTCTGAGCTATAAATCAAATGGTACTTATTATTACTGTTTTTGGAAATGCAACAAGTTAGCTGAATAATTAAAAATAGGATATATAACTATATCATTGAAATAGACTGATTTTGGCCATTCACCGATGACCAGGAAAATGAGAAATTGTCAATTATAGTAATCGAAAAGACACTGAATGATCTGATGGGTTCATAGTAAGTTTATTTATTTTTTTTCTTGAATTTAGTGAGAATGATAAAAGTTTGCAGAAGAGAATCTACATAATGAAAATAAAACATTCTCTAATACGCAGCCATCGACAAATTTTTCTAGAGCACTTGAAACTAGCTTTGAAAATTTGGAATTTGAAGATGGTTCTACTGAAATATCACCAGTTAACCCACAGATATTGAATTCTGGAGAACTACAAAAATTAGATGAAATGAAAAACAATATTAACAAAAATTGTGAAGTAAAAATTGCTGGTGAAAATTTATCCAGAGGAAAGAAAAGAAACATAAGAAGCAGAATGATGAAAAAATAGAGCAAAAAAAGAAGAAAAGCAAACAAGAGAAACACATACCTAAAGAAAAGTCAAGTTCATCGTCAAAAAAAAAAAATCTAAGAGAACATCCAGAAAAGGTGGCAGAAAGAGTGATTCCGATTATGATTCGGACAAATTTAGCAAAAATGATCAAAAGAAAGATATGGAATATTGGAAAGCAGAAACTGAAGATGGGATTGTAAGCACTGATAAAAAATTTAGTTTATTTCTATTAATTCAATAATTTTTTTGTCTCTATTTGTAGGTAAAAATGGTACATTTAAGATTTGGAATATTCATACCTCTTTCTTCATGGAGACTAATCAAACAGGAACAAACGCTAACAAAATTTTTAAAAAAATTGGCGAGAGCATTGTAGGGTTCCCATGATCTGTCTAACAGGGCAATCAATGTAAACAAGTATTCAATTAGTCTTCCAGATCGATCTCCAAGGAAGTGTCTCACACCAGTTAAAAAAACAGTTTTAAGAAGTAAGATTTTTTTACAGTTCTATTTTTTTATGCACTATTTATTATAAATACTTTTGATTTTAATTGTTTTGTTTTTTTAATTGTTTTAGAATTGTACTTCTTTTTTATTAATGATAAAATATCCAAGGCTGAAGACTGACTCCGTCTTAGAAATAATTGGAAAGTTGATTTGAGAGGATACATAAATTATTTAATTAAAAAAAATCGAGCGGATGAATCTGCAAGTTCAGATTCAAATTCTGACGATGGTAATTCAAGTCCAGGATCAAATTTAGGATCAGAAAGATCAGGATCTTCTGGAACTGAATAGATTCATAGTGTCAAAGTAATTAATATGTTAATTACATTCTGTTAAAATCTGACTATGTACTTAAGCTTTTACTATGTTATATTCTGTTAAAATCTGACTAAAACTTAAACTTTTACTATGTAATTCATAGTTTATTAATGTACGACGGTTTATAGATGTTTATTTCTAATCAATTAAAATATTAAAGTTTATACAGTGTACTTCATAGATGTTGTTTACGAATGGTTATACCATACTGAAGTAATAAACTGTACGCTTATTCTAATATTTTTTATTTAATGAGTAAAATAAAGTAATAATTTGTTTACAATATAACTTGACATTTATTTTTTATTGAAACCATGAATAATAACATGAATAGTTTTATCATATAGTTTTATCACATAGTTTTACCATATAGTTTTACCATATAGTTTTATCATGTAATAAGTTGAAACAGAAAACCATATAATAAAACTATATGTTTTTTTTCAACCGGGATAGCTTCTCTCCGCACCTGAATTCATTATTTTATACCAGATGCGTATCGTAAAGTAATTGTTTTCGTAATCGATAATGTTTGTACTCACCTTTTCACCTATCATTTCGATGGTATAATTATCTGTACTGGTCGACAATACATTTCGCTTTTTCTTTGAATTTCTGCATGGTCTCGAGATCCCGCCAGTTGCATAAGTTGCCATCTTTATCGTACCGCTGACCTATATTGTCGAATGCGTGTGTAAATTCATGACCAACAGTAATTCCTATTCCCGCGTAATTTACAAATTTGGGATTATCCTTATTAAATACAAGGCCTCGCAATACCCCGGCTGGAACAACTGTAATATTTCAAGCCTTGTAAATCACTTTATTGTTTTTATAGTTAAAAGATTATTAGTTTTTAAAAAGAAGCTGACTTATAGCATGCCCAACCGTAAATTCCAGTCCAGTCGTATTTATCAACCAGTTTTCTAAGGCTAAGAATCCGCTTGTCGATTAAAAATAGACTTGCATTCAGCGCAGATCCCACAAAACTTTCAGGATTCACGTTTCAGTCTCCGTAATAATTATCGAGCTTTTCATCGTCAAACAGTTCATCTGGAGCCTCCGACCAGCGACGCGACACTTGCCAACTTTTCCAGCGCTTCCTTCCTCGTATTCTCGTCAATCCAGTCGACCTGCAACGCCAAATCGTTAGTCCTTATAATCCACTCGAAATAATAGCACAATTTTTCAACGCAACGCCATCAACCTGTTAAGGATGCTCACACGAAAATTCCACTTCTTACGATTTTCTTGAAATTTGAACTCCTTGTCAATTTAAGTATAC
>UCOL01004574.1:0-14196 GCA_900474335.1 Ormyrus nitidulus
GGACGTGAGTGTGTATATATACGAGATTCTGCAATCTAAAGAGAACCCGATGGCAGACATTTTTCCCTTCCTTTTTTTCTCTGCCTTCTAACGACGGCTTTATCCAAACAATGTTTTTCGTGCCCTTCCCCCGCGCGCCACCGGATAAACGTCCGCCCGGGCCAGATAAATGTCGAATATTCCGCGCGACACTTGTATAACGCAAACTTTCTTTTTTTTCACAGCGCGCGAGATTGCGCCCCGCGATTTTGGATGTACGAGCCGCGTAAATTGCGAATTTAAATCCTCCCTGTGATATTTGACTCTTTTTACGGGCGGCCCGGAAAAATACGGGCGTCAAGCGCGTGGCGTGAAATTTCGAAAGAACGCGCGGAGAGAGACTCCGGTAAAATTAAACTGCCTCTCGTTGTCGCCTCTTTTGTGGGTGGAAGGCGATTAAGGTAGAATTATCGAACGATTAGTAGCGGCCGAAATTGCTCGCTCGTCAAATAAAACCATACACACAAGAAAGCGCAAACAATGGCGAGGGCCGTAAAGCGGCGGTAAGTACATAGCGGCGGGCGCAAATATAAATAATCCTCGCGGCCGTACAATCATCCTTCCCACATTGACAAATGAGAAAAGTCCGAGACGTCAGTTGTAGCGTATTATAAATCGCCGGCGAAGGCGCGGTCGTCGGGGCCCGTAACTGCCATAAGCGCCTCCTATAAAAACGGCAGGAAAATTCTATGAATAACTCGAACTAATACGGCTTTCATTAAATGACGTCAGTTAAGTGCGTGCTCGGAGTTATTCCAGGCGGCCGTAAAGTTACGCAGCTTCTGATAAATCCTGGGCGCGCGCGCGCATCATTACAGTCGCCTCTCTCTCTCTCCCTCGCTCGGCAATGCAACAGGACTGCGCGAAAACGCAGCGGCGCGACATGTTTATCGCGTCTTGATATTTAGCCGGGCCGCCCTATATATAGGGAGGGTGTGCGCGAGGGGCGCGTTCGCTTGACGTGACTGCCCTATGAACTCGACTCGTCGCGCTAATTGCAGCCGCGCGCATTATTTACGAGGCCGCGCGCGCGTTACACACCTACGCCATATTGTTCGCGGCAGGGAGGGAAGCCGGTACTGCCGCCGCCGCTGCTGCTGCCGCTGCTGCTGCTGCTGCGTTTGAAAGAAAATTCTCGCTCTTTGTGTGCTATTGAACGCTGAGCGAGAACGCGTTTCGGTTATGCCGTATGGGCGTCATTGTACGGCTCGCCCCGGCCTTTTCGGGGGGGAGCGCGATCGATATGCGCCGCTCGTGATGCCTACTTTTTGAGGGCGAGGATGAGAGCGCCATTTTTCCGTAATGCAGTCGGAGAGCTCGCGCGCGCGAGGGAAAATTCATTATTTATTAGCTTTCTGCGATATAATGGCAATTGTTATTGGCAGCCGAGGATCCGAGAAGGGCGGAATCAATTTCAATGCCTCCCTTCGATGCGTGCCTTTATTGCTGCGGAAAATAAGCATATTTGAAATTAAAAATTATAGGTATAATTTTTTTGTCTTTGTTCTTTTATTATAATTTAAACTAATTATGATATTGCAAGTACTTTTTAACCAAAAAACAAAGAGAGAATATTAATTTTCAATAGAACGTGTTAGAATGCTTTTCTTTTTCTAAACAATATTTTAGTATCTTTAGTACTTAAATCGCGAATTAACTGCGAGCTAAATCTACGATTCAAGCAATACCCATAAAAAATGAACGCGTCGCATATTAATAATTAAGTTCTCCAAGTAACGAAATACAAGGCACTTCGTAACGTCGGTAGGAATCGAAGAAAAAAGCTTCTGCCACTCGGATACGGGCCGAAGCTCCCATTGAACGTGATAAATAAAGAAGCAGACGCGCCGTCATGCTGAGCTCGAAATGAAGCTCTACACGAAGTGAAAAGGGAGAGAGAGAGAGAAAAAAAAACGATCCACACTCGAGGCAGCGGCGGCGGCGGCGGCGGCCGGACTTAACTGGAAGCCGCTCAGCCAGCCGTGCAAGATATTCGAAAGTCAAAACGGATGCGCCGCTGCCGCTGCTCTCTGTGTGTATATTATGCAGGTATACGATATATACACGAGGCGACCGTTCGCGCTCGCAAGAAGGAAAGCGCGGTAATGGCGCATGGTAAATGATAATAACTACTAATAACGGATAAGTGTTTGCACAATATCCTCTCCTCGGGGAAGACGAACAGCAGCGAGCATTAAAGAGCCCGCGACTGTTTAATTATAGTAATCCCCGGCAGCGCACCGAGTATATATACGTATACACGCGTATATACCGTTCCAGGCTGCCCGAGGAAAAATCAGTACGCGCGGGTCGTCCCGGAATGAATTTTTCGCCGCGAGTTCCGGGAACGTTAATGCGCTGCGCGCTTATAAATTCATGAAAGTTCCCCCCGGCGAGAGAGAGAGAGAGAGAGAGAGAGAGCGCAAAAAGTGAGCGCGCCACCGTGCAGGCGTTTAACTGCCTGCCTGGCAAAAATGCACCGCGCGCTAAAAACTTTCAATGGGTATCTAGCCTGGCTTCGGAGCTGTTCTTTATTTATATTTTTTCTGGATAATTATCTTAGCAGTCAAGGGGGAGGGGGCATTTGCATAGGACGCGGAGATGCTGAGGTGTCGCTGGCTATTGAGAAAAAGCCTGATTCAGTAATTGCGCTTTACAATGAATCAGTAGAAAGATAAGAAAGAGCCGATATGCGGACAAAGTAGCTTTTCATGCCTGGAAAATGCGGATTATTTGAAATTCAATCGGATCTTTTAAGCGTATCGTAAGTGCATAATGAAATCATCGGAAAAATATGAGTAGTACACTAAAAGTAGATTTGCTCAAGTTGCGAAACGCGAACGGCGAAGTTAAGTAGCGAATAAAGGAGGTGGGAGATTCTTTGTCAACTGCGGTTTATTTTGATCGTTCCAGCGCCACCCCAGTTTTCTCCTGCTTAGAGCAGTAGGCCATCAATGTATTCAATCCTAGACATTCACCTAACTTTTTACGACTGCTCAAGCTATAAACTTCAAATTTTACTTCAGTAATATCGCTATAAAATCCATTCGCTCCATCCATCCCGCATGAAAACACGCATCAATTGCAAGGCGGATTTCGGCAGCTTTCGGATGACAAGTTCAATTTGTAGAAATAAATTATTAGAGCTTAAAAAAATCAGCGCTCCCGAAACAGGGCAGTTGCATTTCAGTAATTGAGTTGGAGGAGCGAAAGGTTTGTCGACTCCGAGCCGGGATAATCGCGGCGTTTCTCGTTAGCGTAAGCATGAATTTCAATAAGTCGAGATCGTATATACACGGAATAATAAGCGTTCATCAGCGGAGCCAGAGAATTTTGCATTAACTCAGCCGCCACGACTCTCTCTCTCTCGCTCTCTCTCTCTCTCTCCGGCGCGATATTACATCAATCACTTGGCCGGGTAGCCGACATTTCCAATCTCCTCGAATGAATCTCTCCTCGGCGCGATTGTCCGCGACATTAACATACCTTTCCCCGAAGAGGCGGCTTTCGGAAAAACGGCCAAAAGAACGGAATCGAACATCGGCCGCGGATGAATCATCGACCTTCGAGTCACGCAGGCGGCGGCTAAGAAGAAGAAGAAGAAGAACAAGAAGAAGAAACAGAGCCGAATCCGGATTCGAGCCAAGTCTCCTAACCGCAGCGTAGTCTCCGCGTGTGTGTGCGTGTGTGTGTGCGTGCGTGCGTTGGTGACGCTCGAGTAAAAATGGCCGGAGAGAGAAGGAGAAAGAGCCGAGAGAGCAGCTGGCTGGCTTGTGTGCCGCCCTTCGCTCATGGCGTCCAACAAGTAGCGGGCTGCGGCTGCGTATAAGCTCTTATGGCGCGCGCGTTACACTCTCGCGCCATTCCGGCCCGGAGTAAATGAATATTGCGACGAGAGACCCTTTCTTTCTTTTCGGAGCCCCGGACGGCTCGTTCGCGCCTTGTTCTTCAGCGCGGCAATTGTCGTCCGCGTACCGGGAGCCGCCGGGGCTAAATGAAAATGCGCGCGGACGTTCTCGTGATATTGCTGCCCCTCTTCTATTTCCTTCTGTGTTTTTTTTTCTCTCATTCCTTTTCCTTGGGAACATGTAAATGCGAGGGAGATTTATTTATTGTATATTGCCTGTCGACGACGCTGTTTCGCGAATTATTTAGCCGACTGAAAGGACAAGGTCTTTTTAGAAGAAAAAAAAATGAACGAGGAAGAGGTGCTTCAAGGTGTTCCGCTGATGGACTTCCGACCGAAACAATGCATGATTTATCCGCGAGATTGTCGATGAGACTTCAATAGGTGTTTTCGTCGAGAGTAAATGGAAAAAATGAGCGTTATTCCCGCTGAAACGGCCGTTTTTAATTATACACTTACCGAGCGCCGCACTGATATAAAGAAAACTCGAGGGCGTATCCCCGTAATTTACAGCTTCGCAAATAAAAGAAGTCATAGCCGGAGGAGGGCATTCTTCATAGGAAATTCGCGTCGGCTCGTAATCCGCGAGCGTTAAGGAAATTCTGGAAGGAAAAAAAAGTGGCGCTTTTAAAAATATGTTAACTACCCGACAAGACAATTTGCCCCGCGTGTCCCAGAAAAATAATTTAGCATAGCACTTATCCCCGTTCATTATCATAGGCATTATCCACGGCGCGGAGAATTTCGTAGCCGCAACAAAAGTATAATCGACGCGAAGGCGACTCCGTTAGATAATGCGCTCGCCCCGGAGTCGCAGCTCCTCTCCCGACGTGCACCCGAGTCATTATCTCCCGCGCACTTCTTTCTCATATTCTTTCGGCTCCGCGCGAGTTTATTAATAATATGTACCGGCGACGGACGCAGCGGCGGCCAAGCTATGAAAATGCAAATTGTGCAGAGCCGCGCGCGCGCGCCCGTATATCTCTTTTTTACGAGCTTAATTTTCCTCCGACGGGGGCATTAAAGGCTCTCTCGGCGAAGCGTCGCGTCGCGCGTCGCCTCGCCAGTGTATATCCGTTATTTCGGAATGTCGAGGGGGGGACCCCCTTTCGGCTTTTGCTTACTCGGCGCTCTCTCGGTCCGCTTTACTTATCTCTCTCTCCTCTTTGCGATTACGCTACCGAGCTTATTATATTGCTGGAATAGATTAACAACTGTGCGCGCTGCTCCGCGAAAGAATTCGGTATTGCTTTTATCTTATTTCCAGGGCAATTAAGAGAGAAGTATACTGCGCCTGGATTTACATGCCGATATCGACAATTGAGAGAGATTCTTTGTGCGCCGATGGAACAATGATCGTCCGCGCGCGTTTCCGTTAATTAAGACCAAGCTCGAAAAAGCGAGCTCGGGTCTGGAAAAATCTTTGGCTTTGAAGTCGAGCAGTAAAATTAATTAAATACGCGATGCAATGAAGGAAGAAAGGCCAGGCAAAGTGGCTGGTCGGGGCAAAAAGAATCGAAAGTCAAAAAGGGAGAGAGAGTCGGCGTCCCAAGAATACTTCTGAATCGTATTTCGCGGCGACGGTCTCTATACTCTCCTCTGTGCGCGGTACTCTTACAGTTGCAGCGGCGGAGAAAGAACGCTGGTACGCCGAGCGAGAGAGTTCGGATTCCGGGCAATAATAAACGGCGTAAAACACAACTGAGAACGGCGCAAAGAAACCGGAGCGCAAATAGTCGAAACCACAAAGGCGGAGCTAAAAGGCGAGCCGGGAAGGGAACACGCCGCCGCAGCTCTCTTGGCTCTCCATAATGTTACTTTATATCTTCGAAGTAAAATCGAGATTGAAAATATCCTCCGCGGAGCCGAGGTTCTTTCATGTTTCGCGTTCGAGAAAGCTCATTAAAGGGACTTGGCAATTAGTAAGTTTATACCATGTTTCCGTGAGAAATATTCGCCCGGACGCGATTCCGCCGTAAATAACTGAAATTTACACCCGACGAAATACTTCGAAAAGCAGTTTTGAGCGCTGCACTCGTAATTATTGATACGCCGCCGCGATAAAATCAATTGAGATCGAATTAAACTTTACATCGTACGGCCGGGGCTGCTGAATTTTATTGTTACGGAGATAAAGGCCGTAATTAAGTGGAATGTTTACAATTTTATTCGTGCGCCGCATTTTTATCGACGCGAATTATCAACACTATAATCCGCCCGAGCTAAGCGCTAAATTCAAGCCGCTTCAATAAGAAAACGAATCCTTACCGCTGCAATATCGTTAACGTCTCCTCTCATTAAGCTAACGATTACACAAGACACAGATAAACAAGCGGCCGCGCGGCCTGCTTATTTTTATTTCACCGAATCATAAAATCAGCCGAGACACGTCGTTATAACCTTCATTAGAGCGTTTTAATTAAAGCACCCGCCGCCGCCGCCGCCGCCGGCTTATCCACTTCACAAACGGCCCCCGCGGAACTTCGGCACTTCATCCCCCGCGAACTGCACTCCGCGATTTCGCGCCCTCAAGATGTTTCATAGACAAACTTCGCCGTCGGAATGACGAGGTCCGCCTCGGCCAAAGCTCCCTCCTCCTCCCTCTACCTCTTCGGCGCTTTAACGGCGTCTTGCCAAGGTCTTAGCGGGGCTGATTACCCCTTTACGGCGGGCAAGGACGCGCGCGCGCGCGTCCTCCCTCGTAAAAAAATACCTGCGCGGCTGTTAACCCAGCCAGCGGGCAAGGGTGCAGAGGAGCGTCGCCTCAGAGACCTTGACTGCGGCTCGTAAAACGAGCGACGGACAAAGCAACCCTTTTTTCCTCCTTTTTTTTTTAAGGGGACACACTGCGGCGACGGCCTTCGATCGTTTCCTCAAACTGTGCGGTTTGACGGATCTCACGGATGCACCGCCGCCGCCGCCGACGACGAGCGGCTTCTTTTTCCTAGGCAAGGTCAGCGCAACCCTTCGTGCGCCGGATCGTTTTTTATTTCTGTACCTGCTTCGACGTCGCTGCGGCTAGGCCGGCCTTTCTTCCGGGGCTTTTTCGCATTTTCCGGGGATCGAGGAGGCCTATCCCTTTTTTATGGCACTTGGCTTAGGTTGACGGAAGCGAGCAAGAGCTATTAGTCGGACGCTGCATTTTTTAGGGTGGTATAAAGCCATAAAGTTTTATTTTCTCAGATTTTCGACCTGAGTCAGAAGTCGTGTCTTTTCGGAAGAGACGTGTCTCCTCTTGGCTACAACTTTCGATCGAATCGAATCTTAATTTTGTTTTACGATTAATATTGAGCAATCGCGCAATATACAAATAACCAGCATCTCTCGAATGTACAATATTCCTGAAAAACGAATTTTATTACGTGAGGAGGGAGTGCGTTTTCACTATATTTCAATGCTCAAACTACCTTAGAAAATCTGTAAATTATTTATTTATTCGCAGTAAAGACGTGCACTTAACATTCCCCCCGTCGGAGCACTGTAAATCAATAAAAAATTATTAATAGCATTGGAAACTCGTCTTAACGCGCTCAGCCTTACCCATGAAAATGTAAAATTCGCAATTAAACTTTGACTAACTATTGCTGAAATAAATTTCAGAAATTACGCATTAATACCGTCGTAAAGTGCCGCGTAAACGTTGGCCGCGTAACAAACTCCGCCGGCAGGGAGGAGATCCATCGAAATCCCCGCGATTGCGGCGCCAAGCCAGGATCGAAAGCACCCGCGAAAAATCCAGCCGGAGCGCTGCTCGTTCCGTTTTCGCGGCTTGATTTATGCCGACTTGATGGTGCGCGTGCGCAACTCCGTGCGTGTGTGTGTGTGTGCGCCGATTTTATGCGAGCGTTTTAAATGGGAGATAAACATAAAGAGGCCTTTTATGGCGCCATCAAATAAACAACTTGACTCCTCCTTCTGCTTTGCTTCTCCGCCGGTCTCCTGCGCGCGTTTCGCTTCTTGCTGATTCTCTCTCTCTCTCTCTCTCTCTCTCTCTCTCTCTCGCTTGCGCGCAAGCGATCTCGTTCACTTAGGCGCTTGATGTACGCCAAATGCCGAATTTCGAGCTCGCGCGAGGCCCGAGAGAATTGTTTACGAAAAACGCTTTTAGGAGCCCACTTCGGATGTTTTATAAGCGCGACGCGTCGCTCTCGCATTTGTTATTCTCGCTCGTTAAGTATAAAAGGTTACTGGCGAGAGAGAGAGACAGAGAGCGGGGACTTTATATACTTTTGATGAATTTCAAATTATTTGCACCGCCGTTCCGCCAGACTTTATCGAGTCGGCGCCGAATGTGGGTCGGCAATTTATGGAATGTTAAGTTTACGTAAAACCCGCGAAACGCTCGGAAATTTTATTCCCGCTCGTTTTTCGAATTAATAATTTGCCTTCGATGTTCCATTTCGCGTAAGGAACTCGATTTTAATCGAGCGGGATTCCTCTCTTATGCGCGCGCGCGCAATTTCCTTTATCGATAATTAGAATAATAATTTCCCTACTGCAGCGAATTCGGGCTTTCGTTGCGGGGAAAAATAAAGAAGAGAGCGAGTTCCTGACAGCACTCAATAAATTCGGACGTTTTCGGCTATCTGGCTACAGCAAAAAGCCAATTTTATGCACTCAATCAGCGGCCATAATCGTAAAAGAAATTTGCGAACAAGGAAACGAACAAGTCCCAAAACTGATCCACCCGCGGATAACGAGCCCGGGGCCCAATAGCCCCTCTCGGCTCTGACCGATAACCGGGCGACGTAACGGGGCATCGTCAGCGGAAAAAAAGGAGCGGACGCGCCTCGCCGAGAAGCACAGAACGAAGGCGTGCCTGCTTATCTGCACCGCCGAAATTGCACCGGAGATCCGTAGGCGGGCTTTAAAAAGGGTCATGCTCTCTCTTCCTCCCCCCTTATATACATGCATAAGCTTATCTCTCGACGCTCGATTTGCATGCCCTCCTCCCCCTGCGGATTTTTTCGCAAAATATAGTATATATTCTCCCGCGCGGCTTCCGATACTTGGCTATTAGAATATTAAGCCGTGTCGGGTAATTGCGCCGGGGAGAAGAGCCAGGGCCGGCAGAGGCCAATCTGCGGATAATTACACGATGCGCGCCGGAATGGGGACTCTTCGTGGCGTTCATGCATTTATGCGGCCCCCGAGGAGACAGGGGGCTCGTCTTGAGAAAGACGCGCTCCGCCGCTGGTGTATATACCTCCGCGCCGCAGCTTTTGAGCGATTGTCATAAAGGCAGTCGTAAAGCGAGCCACTTGCCGATCATTCGATGGGCTTTGTGCATTGTAAAATAAAGCTGTAAGAGCGCTGTTATTAGAAGGCATCGTTCGGTCTCGGTCTATGACTTACTGCTGGCAAACAAGTTTTACCTGCCCGCCGGTGCGTAGGTATATAGTATTCTCCGGCCGGACCGGCGAATTATTATTGACACGCTTTTGTATATAAATGCCCTCAACTACGGGCCTTCTCTGCCTCTACAGAGTCATTACGTTGATGATCTACGCTTTTCAAGCACCGAATGCGATGCGTCGCCTGGGAAAATAGTGAAAATAAACTTATTTTGGTATAAGCGTTTAATTTTTCATTTGTGTGAAAATATTTTTTAACCTTGCCGACTATCTTGTACTTTTTTAATATGTCGGATAGGAAGCGAATGAAGATAATACTTCAAAGAAGTTATCGCTACTTTTTTTTAAAGTCTTGCAAAGTAAATAATACAAGTTGCAATAAAAGATAGAAGAACTATTTTTATTCTTTTTTTATTTTTCGTGCAATAAAGCCATTTTATTACGAGTTTACAGTTACGCAATTAAATAAAAGCATAAAATTTAATTTCAGAAATAGATACCGAAAGTCTGCTCCGTCCGAGAATCTGGCAGTGACCCATTTTGAGAATCTGAAAAATGAGCCGCAGAGTCCAAGTAAGGCATTAAAAACCTGCATCGTGTCAGTGAAAAGCCATCCTGCATATTTATATCCGCATACATAAGAAGCCACCGTTCGCTCGTCAATGTTTACTCAAAGCAGGTTACCCGAAGCACGTTCTCTGTTCTCTCTCTCTCTCTCTCTCTCTCTCTCTTATATCCCATCCTCCCACCTCCACTCTCTAATCTCGTCGTCAGACGACACTCGAAAAAGTCCGTCTCGCGCGTAGCCGGAATTTTTCGAGTCTCTCTCTCTCTCTCTTCGGAGGAGAGGCGACTTGATAAGCTCTTACTCACCGCGTTTTTCCGGAGCGCCGGGAGTAGTCGAGAAGAGTAGCTAAGTGGCGCGATCTTGCCTCTCTATGCACACACGATAAACCCGCGCACACAGAGCCGAGGCAGCGGCAGCAGCAGCGGCGGCGCGGCAGCAGCCATGCCGGGGCGAATTCCGACGTCGCGACGCCGAGGGGGCCCCGAAGTATTGACCAGGAGGAGGCGGAGAGGAGGGAAGGAGAGAGAGAGAGAGCCTCGGTGCGGGTAGAGGAGAACTGGCTCTACCACGCCCAACCCCTGAAGCCCGAGAGCGCCCCGCGTGGATGTGTATACGCGAAGCAGCCCCTTCGAACACCGCCACCCTCCCCCCCTCGGGGGCATTATCATATATTATCTTTGCCTTCTACCCCTCCCGTCGAGTGCTCCCTTTTCCAGATCGCTCGCGCTGCGAGCGCGAATGCCGCTTTTCTGCGGAGCTTTTCGCCGGAGAGCCGTGCCACCGGGACGCCGTCTACTGGTTTTGGAAATCGGCGAATTATTCGCGCCGCTACGACGCTAATGGATCGATCTGATATTTTGTTGGATGGATATGGCGGAGATGTATAGGGGCTTTGTTAAGTGGCACGAGAGCGTCGTATCTTCTTGTACGATCGACTGCTCCTCCGATTCGGCTGACGTTTATTTAGTTATATCGGGGAGCTACTTTTTTTTCTGTGCAGGAATTGGAAATTCATCAAAGTAAATGCTCCGAGTATTTTTTTCGAGATCGATTTCACATTTCTTACATAAATTTTTAGAAAGTATGCCATTAAACCGTAAAGAAAATCGCTATCATTTACGTGCACAAAATTTGTTAATCGCGTCCACTTTAAAAGAACCGAGCTGCTATACCTTGTAAAATTATTATTTCTCCGCTGGTTAAAGGTGCGGGCTTATGTAAAACTGGCTCATTCGGTACTTTAAAATTCGAATCTACAAAAAGAAATTACTCTAATAAAATTTGACGAAAATGGAACATTTATAACTGTGTTGATTCTTTGTTTGATAACGCGAAGTTTATCGTATCTAAATTTGCAGCCAGCAGGTTAATAAACGAATATTTTTCTATCCCTGCTTCCGCATAACTTACATCCACTTATTAAAATGATCCTCAAACAAGATCAGTGCAGATTAGTTTAATCAATTTTACAACCTCTAAAATGACATGTAACATTACATTAAACATTTAGCCCCGCGAAATCGAAAACAAGGCAGATCTAAACTTTCACAAAACTCCAGCGACTTTTCCACGCGAGAATCTAAAAAAAAAAAAAAAAAGAACAAGCTCCCGTCGGCAAATACGGCCGCTTAAAAGTCAGCCTCTCTTTTGTAGAATCTTTTCCCGCTCGAGTTGGCGTCGGCACTACGAGATCGCCTTTGCGTTCGAGCGCTCTCGGCGCGACGAGTCGGGAGAGAGGAGAGGACGAGATTAGCGAGAGAGCTGGTTGACGCTCAGCCAGGCCGGCATCCGTTGCCGAGATTCGAACGATATGTACTTCCAGAAGGGCATTGAACGCGAAAAAATCAAAGAGAAAATCGAGCGAGCAACGAAGGCAGTCGTCTGCTGTCGCGTCCTCTGCTGACGCAACTTTTCTCTAGCTTGCCCCCTGAGATAATTAAACCTTTTGAGATGTTTATGCTCGATGGGTTGCAATAATTTTTTCCGCTCCGTTGAGATTAGTTGTCAGCCTGGAATTATGAGGTAAAAAATTCTTCGATGTGGAATAGGTTAGGGTGAAGAAAAAAGAGACATTCTGTCTAAGGTTTGGAATCAAGGAGGATTGTATTGCTTTTTATGTCCACTAAAAGTTTTTTTACCTGTGTATAAAAACCGTTTTATCTTCCGCTAACATGTAATTCTGTATAGTTGAAAAGTATTTTGATATTAATTAAATATTAATCTAACGAAATAGTTTATAGCTCTTAGCGACTCGTTTGTACGCAATTGATTAAGATAAGATTAAAAAATCGTGAAAACCTCGCCACTTCCCACTAATGAAATTAATCCTATAAAACGGCGATAATAAGTTTTTTTACAGCGCAGTTGTCATGTAACTAAGAAAGCCCTAAAGCAGGGCAGTACGTACTAGAGCAGTCTCTTATCCAGCGATCAAAACAAACCGTGTCAACATAAAAAAGGCACTATATCCACAAGCCTAGAGGCCAGACTCTCTTTATCGACCATTAAATTTCGGCGCACAAGTATAAAGTCGCACGCGGCAGTGGCGGCGGCGTCGGCGGCGGCGGCGGCCGACATTCGTTCGAGTTTCGTGGGCGCGCGACGTCACCGTGTCATCGGGCCGCCTCCGCGGTGGGGAGGCTTTACGAGGCAAGGCCGCCTGCATTATACGGCAATCGCGAGTAATCATCCAGCAAGTGACGTCGTAAATCCGCGGGAGGTTCTCAACCTCGAGCATCGATTCGGCAGCCGTCGCTCCTCCGTCACGCTCTCCGAGTGTGCCTCTGTCCGAGGGAGGGAGACACGAGTCCCCGCGCTTCGTTGCCCTCCGAGCCTCTTTGCACGCCGTCTTTTCGCTGCTACGAGGCTTTATTAAGACTCGCAGAGTCGCCGGAGAGGCTTCGCAGTTGCCCGGAGTGGCTCTTTTGGGCGAGCCGAAGGACGTTTCAGCTAAAGGTTTTTTCTTTTGAGGATACGAACGGCTCGGTGTTTCCTCGCTGACTTTTTACCCTTTTAGATGTTTGCTTTATAACAAATTTACTTTTAATATAAAATAAAACTTATTAACTTTATCGATTCTTAAGAATTGATAGTTATTAAAGAAGCGACGCACAGCAAAAGAATTCAATGAATAAACGGGGTTTTTTTATAGCCTACTCGCAGCATCTCCATTTCCATGCACGCGAGCACTGAAAATAGCGATGAAATCAAAAAGCAATATCGGAGAGGAGAAAGTGAGAAAGAGAGGAGCGTCACAAAGGACGTTGTCACGTCGAATTTGCGCATCGCGCGCCCGGCTCGATATCTCGCGCAAATACGTCGCGTAGGACGCCCGCGTACAATCATTCCTGGGTCGTTCACATCTTCGCTCTCCCTCGTACAGTCGGATATTTTTGTCTCTTAATTCTTCTTTCGCCTGATTCGAGGCGTCGGCCGGCGCTTTTTTTTCGTCGCTTTCGAGCGCACAAATCACCGCCGGTACAACGCATTAACTTCGATTCCGCAGCCATCGGGGACTCGGTTTTTTTTCGTGTTTTTACGTGCGTATTCACATTAAATTATAGAATTACGAGCCACGAGACCGAGAGGGGAGAGGTAGATTTTTATATTCGATCTTTATTGCGCTTGCGAACCTATCATTTAGATATCCGAACTTTAACGCGTGACATTTCACATTATATTCATTTAAAGGCTTGTACTAAACGGACATGAAGTTTTTTTTTCTGGCAAAAAGATGGCGTGCCCACTTTGTTTTGAGGCAAACAATTTTATGTTGGAGAAAATTTTTCTTGCTTATTTGAACGATAAAAATTTTATTCCGACTTGCAGTGTAGTGCATAAACACTTTTTATAAAGCGTGACAATTTTTTTATATTTAGAGACTTACTTTAAAAGTATGCAGTTCATTTCATATAAAATGTTACGTGTTAGAATACGGTAAAAAAAATTTATAACGCACTTACTTTCTAGTATGATTCTTAGCTTCCTGCCTTTATTCAAAGAGAATTTTAAACTTGTATTCCTCCTAGTGGAAACTGAAAACATTTTTGAAGTAATTAATGGCCAGTTTTTAATGGCAAAGTAGTTAATGGCCATAAAAGGGGAATAAAATGTGTCGATTTTTCGTATAATAATGTAAACGATTTTTTCAATCTTTTTAAAGCATTAAAAATGGAATGAATTCTGCAATTGCTATTTTTTCAGTATTTATTTAATTAATATTCTTCTTAATTTCTCACGGAAGGACAATTATAAACGTTCAATTAGTTTAAGCTACTTCTTTGCATTTATATAAGCTATCCATAGCATTTAGATGCTTTTTACTACAT
>UCOL01004575.1:0-14186 GCA_900474335.1 Ormyrus nitidulus
TGGTGCAAAAACCGCATAGGTTATGCGGTTTCTGCACCCTTTCTATTGGAATTTATAGGATATTTGCAACCGGGTTGTTTGTAGTAACCCTCTTTTTATTTAGCGCCCGATTGACTAAAGTTCGTTTTCTTCTGATAGAGAAAGAGCAAATTGAAATAATTAAATTATTAAAACTTGTTTAACCTTTCAGATTTTGAAATAGTACATCTTATGATACATAAATAAAAAGGTATCAAAATTTTCTTTTCATTAATTTTAATAATCATAATTCTACAATACTTGATGCTTTTTTTTTTCAAAATTGAAATTTTTTCTCGGAATTGATTCATTAAATTTAACTTCAAATACTTTCTTTGGTATTTAAAATTTGTAAAAACTTAATACTATAATTCATGTTTAAATTTTGAAACTTATATTTTTTAAGTTTCAATTATTAAAATAATTTAATTTATTAATAATTAAATACAATTAAATTCTGTTTTTGCTTTTTTACTGCTAGTCTCCATTCACAGAACCAGGCCCGCTATAACTGCGTGTGCATCTGATTGGATCTGAAACGGATATTCTGCTGAAACCTTATTGATTTTCTTTCGTTTTCTGATTCTCTTTGATGAAAAATATTTTCGTAGCTTGTATTTTCCATTTTCACGCGCAAATTATCGGAAAAAATCTAAAGCAATACAATTACTTATCAACTACTGTGGAATTTCCCAATGCAACATCTCTTGCAGTCTCACAAGAACTTTATCATTCATCGTTGTTTTTAAAATAGAAAACATATAAACATTATACATTATTTAATTTTTCCTTATTTGAATAGATACTATTTCAAAACAATAAATAAATAAAATAAATAAAAAGTTTCAAATTTTTCTTTTCATTACATTTAATAATAATTTTATACATACTTGAGATGCTTTTTTCAAAATTGAAATTTCTTCTTGGAATTCTCATAAAAATTTATTTACAATTTCAATATTATTTTAATATGTGTTCATTACATTTTACTTTAAATACTTTCTTTGGTATATAAAATGTGTAAATAAAATTTAACGAACACTACATTTTATGTTTAAATTTTGAAACTTATATTTTTAAAGTTTACAAAGTTAGAACGTACACTATAATCTACTAATATTTATATTACTAATATCTACAAGTTATGTACAAAGCTAATTTATTAATGGTAATGGCGCTTAATTTATTTTTGAGACAGACGTACTTTTCCAATTTTTTGTTATTCTTAAGATTAATTGTATCATTTAATAGTTTTATCTTGATCTAAAACTATTTTATCCACTCTCTGGTCAGGTGTTTGCATTAGGGGTTGTTGGCTCTTCTGCTTTTGATTCTAGAGAAAATGGTGGAATTCTGCAATCAAAAGCATATCCATCCTCTCTTTCCATTCTGAATGTTCCCCTATAAATTAAGTAAAGATATGAATTCATTTCTTTAAATAAAGATTAAAAGTAAATGAAATATTTTTACAAAAAAATTTTTATACACATACCACATGTGGCCACTTGGTGCTTGTAAACTCACATGGCTACTGTATTGAAAAGCTGGTAACGTTTTTGAGAGCACAGGTTCTTGACCAACAACACCTCGTCCTCTAACAGTTTCTAATGTACCTGATAAACTAAATATTCTCCAATGTCTTTCTCTTAATTGCACACTGAGATCACCAAGATTTTCTAATCTTATGCAGTAGCGCCACTGTAAAATCAAAAAACATTTTTAAAACAAGAAGAAATATTTTTAATTTTAGAACAGATTATAAATCAATTTGAGTTTTTAAGTTTTAACAATTCAAAAACATTGCTTTTAGGTACTAAATTCAAGTATATGAAATAATAAAAATAAATTTGTTTAAAATTTACCCAATAAACAGATGTAGTTTGACTTTCTCTACAGCCCATATAAAATGGTATAACAGTAACTCTGATATTTTCTGTAGTTTCTTTGTGAACATCTGATAGTTCTAACCATGGATGATTTTTCTTTTGCCATGCTCGCAAAGTTTCTTGTGCTGTAAAAGGTGGATCTCTATCATTATGGTAAGAAAGAAATTTATCAAAAAGTTCATGTTGCAATGCCGGTTTTTCATTTGTTGTATAAGGTAAAATATCTTCATGTGCTACATAATCTAATCCTGGTATGGCATAGAGGCTTCGACTGCTTTCATGATTTCCAAGAAAAGTAACAGCTTCTGTTTGGGCTCTCTGTAATTTAAATTGTATTAAATGTTAATAAAATAAAAATTTATAAACTGACAAATACTTATTATTAACATAAAAATGATAAATATAAGTGCTTACAATATAAGGACAATCCCTCTGGTCTATTAGAACTTGATAAAAAGTATGTGTTCTTCCTTTTACTTCTTTTCCTACCCCATTAAAATTACCATCTTCAATACTGTAACATAATATAAAACGAAATTCAGTTATGAAATTTTACTGTTTTAAAACGAAACGTAATTCTTGTAATAAAATTATTACTTTATTACTTTATCATTTTATTTTATAAATAAAAAGTTTTTACTAGGTACTGCAACTATTTAGTATGAAAGATTATTCAATGAGTGTTGATTGATTTTTTTTTTTTATGTTTTGCTTACCCTTCTCGTCGATTCGGTAAATCTCTATCGTAAACTCTAGCAAGCCACGGAAAAAGTATAACCCCTCGGTAACCAAAAACCCTGTGTAAAATTAATTGTCCAGTCTCGTATTTCCCCTGTAATTTTGGCGCTTCCAATTTACCGACCTCCGACAACCTATTAATAAAAGACCTATTAGAACTAATTATCTTCGTTCATGATATTTCATGACCATTGGTTCTAACACCTCCTTCGTGTAAAATCACGAGGTTAGGTTTTATCCTTTTACGTAACGTTAACGTTACCTGATGTATTTAGCCACTTGCACGTTCAGAATTTTATTGGACACCTCGAGAACTGATTTCCTGAGTTTGCCACTAAGAAAGGCTCGCGACAGTTCCATAATCAGGCTCAGCTGACGGTGTTCTTTCAGACAGTAATAAACGAAAAACCTCCGGCTAATCACCGGCCATGTTTTGGCGCAGTGAGGTGAAGCTATGTGCGTTGTGATTGCACAGCAATCGGCAAGCGGAGATGTTCAGATTGTAAAGGGAACTAATTTTATTTGAATTAAATGATCGAACTACGTATTATAAATTCTTTATGCGTCCATCCGCGCAAATGAATAACAAATCCAATATTAGACAATTATTTTTAATAAACTAATTATATTGGTTTCATCGATCTTCACAACCAGGATTCCCTGCACTTCTTCGATTTTTGCTTTCTCGTAGAGAAACGCAAAAAAATTATTTTCATTTTTTAACTAATAAGCGCTTATTTAGGTTCAGAGTTTAAAAAAGTACTTTTTAAAAAAACGTCTACGTATGTCTGTATGTCGCACGTAATATATAATATATGTACGCAATAAATCATGGATCCGTTCCAAATTTTGCACGCAAGTTGAATTAAATTATTTAAAGCCCGCTTGAAAACTTCAAGGGTTTTGTAGATTGATTTGGATTGTAGGACTATCTAAGTGATATTTGAACAATTTTTTTTAACTTTTCTTGAAAACATGTATTCAAATTTTGCATTGCATTTATGTTTCTTTTCATATTATGTTTACTCAGTACAAAAGATGGTTTAATTTACAAGTATTAAAAAATGACATGCATTATTTTAGGTACGTTTTTAATTTTTTTAAATATCTGAAATGAAACGTAATATTAACATTTTGTGCTTCTTTTTTGTTATTTGAAATATTATTTAATAACTTAAAAAAAAAGTCTGTATCTTGTATATATATATGGTATGCTTCAGTAAATTTTTTTAATTCTTATAAAATTTTAAAAAAAGACAATTTGCGAATGATTTATATAAAATATATTTGAATGTTCTTTTTTGACGTTTTATATTGAATTTCTGTTATTTTTTTTATCTTTTACAGTGATCTCTACGATAGTGAAAATTACCCTGAATTCAAAAATAGTTGAAATTAATTTTTTTATAATAATAATTTAAGGGGAAAATATCCCTAATGAAGTTAACGGGCGCATTATCTGAATATTTATAATTTTTATGCCTTTTTTGACACTTTCAGTGATAATATACGATGTCACCAGGTCACCACCAGCAAATAAGGATTCTTCTGTGAAATTAAAGAATCGCGATAACAAGTTTAAAAACCTACTGAAAAAGATTTTTTTAACTCAAGTTTAATAAAAAAATATAAGATATTTTTGATTTTAAAAAATATCTCGTTTTAAAAGTTGTTCGCTCGAGCCATTTTATCCAAAAATACTTATAACAGCTGCGAAAAAGCATCACTAATGCGTCGCAAACCTATCAGAAAATAAAAGATGCGCTGTACTCCAATGTATTTAGATATTTAGATACGATAGAAGCATAGCACGAAGATAACGCCGGAGTGGCAGGAAAAGCCGCCATGTGCATGTATGAGATATAAGTGTATCAAAAAATATGCGTCTGCTCTAGTGGCACAGTAGTGCGTTATTGCTCTTTATATTTAGTAGTGCAGGAAGTGGCAGGAGTATGTGACAGTTGCATTGCGGGTGTGTTCTCAGCAGTTACCTTTACTCTCTCCCTCCCCTTCATAGCTTCGGAGAACTGCTATCCCTTTACGAAGGGAGGTCTATTCCCGTAGACTGCAGGATGAATCGCTATATTGATTCCAACGACCTTCGTTGAACAACAAATCTACGGATTTCTGTGTAGATCGAGTTCAGTGCGCTTTAGGCATGACAAAGAAAGAAATGGCGAAGGATGAAGGTGACGATACGCTCCCCGACAAAGACGCTGCCAAGGGTTTTTATGCGAAGTACGAGCCCAAGGAGATTCTCGGAAGGTAAGCTTTCTCTTTCAGTCCCTTTTAGTACCGGGTTTTAGCGGGAAATGCGACGGTCGGTAGAATTTGGGTTTTGTTGACGCTGTTCATGGAGAAAAACTAACCTCTTACTTATATAATCTGTGCGCGTTGTGTTTCATGTCGAAAATCAACGCCGAGGAGCGCAATCTCAATATACATACATTTAATAATAACGTCGATAGAGCTGCTTTTTATAGACGCTAGCTATTCCCTTCTTAATTGTTGAGTATATAGTAAATAAATGAGCGGTACACTCGAAACGTTCTACTATAGCACAAATTTGCCGAGGTTGTTGTTCATTCGTGTGTATTTATTTGTCATTAAGAATATCAAAAAAGTTTTTTGTTTCTATTATTTTAACTTTATGTTTAATAAGTTTGAAAATCAATAATTAATTTTTATTTTGTTTACAATGATTTGAAATTTCATCTCAAAATATATTTTTGTAATATACATGTGATGCTTAATTAAAAATTTTTAATCCTTTTTTAATTAGATCAGATACGTCATTTTTATTTTTTAAATGTAGAAAAATGATTAAAATCAAATTTTTTAGTTTATTTGTACATCAGCTGATTCGATTAAATACAAAAGCCCCTATCTAATATAAAACAATGGACAGTAGCGCCAAAATGTACTGATTTCCAACCTGGTGGAAGGTTGCGGAACCCTCTTACAGTTCTTTGTGATATATAGATATTAATACATAGCATTCAACCAGATACAACGCGTGCTAACATTTTTTTTTCGTTTATAGTTTCATTTGAAGCAGTATACTTTAACACCTTGTAATCTATCTTAATTCAAAATAAAGATTATGATTTTGTAATTAAATTCTAACTTAAATTTAATTTAAAATATTTACTATTTTATTTTATAATATTGTTATATTAGAAACAAATAATTTCACTGTCATAGAGCATTTTATAATATATTATTATAATATTATTATATTATTAGAAGCAAATATTACAATAAGAATAAATTCAGTATTAATTTACTTTTTATTTGTCACCGTTATTTTGCTTTGAAAATGGTTATAATAATAAATAAATTTAAATTTAATGGTTAGAGGATCAGCTTGTCTTAAATATGGCTTGAAAGTTTTCCTAGACTTGTTAGGTATTTACGTACATGAATTATACCTTAAAAAAAAATATTGATTTTCGAAAGAAAAATGTCCACTAAAGATTAAAAGGTTTTTAAAAACTCTCAAATCTATCGTAAAATTATTAAAAAGCTATTAAAAAAAAAGGTTAATTTTACAGTCAAAGTGCAGGTCCACTAAAAGTTTAATAATTTTAATAATTATATTCCAATTATACCTTAACAGCAAAACATGTGCTTATAAAAAGAATATTATACTAATTTCTCTGTCACTTACATCAATAAATATTATATTTATTAAAATTTTCAATTTTCAGAGGGATTTCTTCAACTGTAAGAAGATGTATAGAAAAAGAAACTGGAATAGAATATGCAGCAAAAATTATAGACATAAGTAATGAACCTCATGAAAGTATTGATGCTAGTACTATGAAAGATGCTACTATGCAAGAGGTGCAAATTTTAAGAAAGGTTGCTGGTCATCCATATATAAGTAATTTTTTTTACCAGAATATACATTAATCTATTTCAAATGAAAGAGAATGACTACTTATAAAGATATTTTATTTTTTCTCAGTTGAATTACATGATGTATTTGAGTCTAGTACATTCATATTTTTGATATTTGAATTATGTAAAAATGGAGAGCTTTTCGATTACTTGACTTCTGTTGTGACCCTGTCAGAAAAGAAAACTCGTTACATCATGAGACAAGTTTTTGAAGGAGTACAGCATGTTCATAATCAAGGAATTGTACATAGGGACCTGAAGCCAGAAAATATACTACTTGATGATAATCTCAATGTTAAAATAACAGATTTTGGTTTTGCTAGGTTTTTAAAACCAGGAGAAAAACTCTATGGTATGACTTTTCCATAGAAAATTATTAATTTTTTATAATGAATTATTAATTTTATTATAAATGTTTAAATATAATTTAGAAATTTTAGATTTTTTTTAGATTTTTATATGATTTGTTAGATCTTTGTGGAACACCTGGATACTTAGCTCCTGAAGTTTTAAAATGCAATATGTTTGAAAAAACAGAAGGTTACAGTTTTGAAGTGGATGTGTAAGTCATAAATATTTTTTGTATTTAAATAGTAAATAATTTTAGTAATGAAAATGTATTCTTTTTTTTATTATTTTTCTAGATGGGCATGTGGTGTGATTATGTTTACATTATTGGTTGGATGTCCACCATTCTGGCACCGCAAACAAATGGTTATGCTTCGTAACATAATGGAAGGGAAATTTTCATTTACTTCCCCAGAATGGGCTGATATCACAGGTAATTGTAAAAAATATTGATATTTAAAGAGGAATATGAGTTACTGACACGACATACAGAAATATCTTCATTTCCAAAAATTTTAAATTGTGGTAAATTAATATAATTTGTTTTTAGATGCTCCAAAGGATTTAATTACTAAACTGCTAGTCGTTGATCCTGCAAAAAGAATTTCAATAAAAGAGGCTTTAGAACATTCATTCTTTCATACAGTGGTAAGAGATCTGAATGTTATATTTTGCTATTACTTGAATTGCTTTAACGGGAATATTATATGATTCAATTTTTTTCATAAAACCAATTTGGGTGTAAGGTTTTTTATTTCTTTTAAATATTTAATTTAGTTAATAATTTAATTACATGAAGCTTCTTTTTTTTTATTGCTAAGTATATTTAAAAAATGTTTAAATTACACTATCTACATACCGTCTTACACATTCATTTAAAAAAAAAATTTCAAATCATTAGCTTTTATAATGTAAAAATAAATTTGAAAAAAAAAATAATATACCTATATAAATTACACGATTTTTGACCAACAGTATTAGCATTAAATAAAAAATTAGGAATACAAAAGATCATATTACGTTTAACATTACAGCTATGGGATCAGAATATCGCTCCCTTAAAGCGCTCACTGTCCACTAATTCTCGACGTCTCAGTCGGATATCTCAATTAGCTTTGGTAACCGGTCCTTTTATTTAAATGACTGATTTTTTACAATGTTTAAAATTATTATAAGTCAATATGTAATCATTAATAGTAGAAATAATTTATTAACAGCATATACATCGGAAATGCATTAAACTCTTAACAAATAACAATTCTTATTAACAATCTATGATTAGTGCACTATTGAAAACATTCTTAAACCATTCAAACAATTAATAAAATAACATTAACATTTACTAATGCAAACTAACAAATGCTATGTTTACTTTAACTGTATGATTTTGTTACAATTTGTAAAAAAAATATAATTAATTAATATATATATATAAAGAGTTTTGGATGGGTTATTGCATTTAATAGTTGATATTGATGTATTTTTATTTATCGACGTAATATAAATTTTTTTACTTGAATATGTATACAAGAAATTTTTTAAACTTAGTGCGCATTAATATTGTTATAAATGAATATTGTGAATATTATAATCTTACTATAATCTTATTGAGTTAACAATCTTTTATATTATTTATTTCTTGTATAAGTTCTTTTAAGCCACTTTAATACATTTTTTATTGATTTATAAATATTTTTTAAAATATTTATAATTATATTTAATAAGTTTTATTTACTTGAGACCTTTCTCTGTTCTAATCTAAATACAGCTCTTAACTTGAATTTAACTAAAATTCTAATTTCTGTTACTGTAACGGCAGTCAATAATGTGATTAATATAAGTAATTTTTAAAATAATTATATTAACTGAAATTTTATTTATTTAGGAATTAAAGGCTAAGTCTTTCAATGCTAGAAAAAGATTTCAACTTGCTATTCTATGTGTCCGAGCAGTTATACGAATCAAGAGGCTACATACTACACCAGAACCACTGTCTATGCATGTAGCTTGTACAGACCCCTACCGAATTAAGGTTCTAAGAAAAGTAAGTTAAAAGTAATTTTTATTTAATAACCCTATCCTACTCAATTTCAGTTTAAGACTGAATTATTCATATCTGACGAATCTGAACTTTCTATAAAACTGAAATTTAGAATCTTAAAAACTTATCTTTAAATTAAAATTTGTATAACTATATTTATTTTTGATCTGCTGCTTTTTAACTATTTAGATATTTTTTAGTAGGATATAAAAATAATGCTAATTGGAAACATAGAAAATTAATTTTTTTATTAATCGAAATATTATTCTCGAGTATGATAGGACTTCTTTTGTTATAAAAAGGATTTAATAAATGTAAACATTTTATAATTAACAGGTAATTGATGGATGTGCTTTTCGAGTTTACGGTCATTGGGTAAAAAAAGGAGAAGGACAAAACAGAGCAGCTCTCTTTGAAAATACTCCAAAGACAGATCTAAAACATCTGTATGTTAGTAATTTAAGTAGGTAGCAAGATTAAAATTTTTTTTTTATATAGTTTTATTAAAAATACAATTAGTTCATCAGTATAGAAATTTGCTTAGAAGATTAATAACATAACAAATTAAAGAACTTGAGTTTAAAAAGTTCTGAAAGTGTTGATATTTCCTTTTTTTCCTTTTATAATAAAATAGGATAATGTACATTTTTTAGAGAATTTCATTTTTAATTGGTAACAAATATTAAAATGTAATCATATACAAATTTGTTCAATAACAAAATTTTAAAGTGGATGTGAAACATTTCTCTTCGGATATTGTACTATTACCGACATATCAGTTTTCCAAATTACGTTGTCTTACTTTAGTGTTCTATAGGTAAAAAAAGGAAGGGCAAAACAAGAAAATATTTTAAACAATTTTAAAATAAGACTGAAAAATTTGGAAGACTGTAATGTCGGTATCTTCTATAGTTCTTAGAATGCCTGTATTCTTCTATAGTTCTTAGAAGGATATTTATTAAAATTAAAATGTTATTTCATTAATTATTAATTGACGGTAGCAAAAATGTCGTTAAAATATTTTTCAAATTTGTTTTTAAATTAATACTAAGTCGGTTTATTGTTTGCAAACAATGTAATTAATATTGAGTGCAAATTGTTAAAATAAGTATTTAAATGTAAATATAACTTGTTGAAAAAGTTTTGTTGAAACTGTATAGTGCTACCATTGAAATATTTTATAATATATTGATTTATGTAACGCTAATTTCTTACGTAAGAGTGAGTATGAAGTCTGTAAGAAATGATTAGTACATTTTATAGTATGTTTATATAGTATTTCCGATTTTTCATTTAACGTCTAGAAATTAGTTAGAGTTTTGTTGAGAATAAAGAACAGGTGGCTTATAAAATTTTAGAACACTATTTTTTAATAAACATTTTTTTAACTAAACTTTTTCATTTTTTAAGACTAAATGAAAATCAAATATTATATATGTCATTTTTTTCTAAAAATGATAAATATTACAAAACTTATAAAAATAGAAACTTCTTGTAATTGCATAAAATAAAATATTTTTGATGAAAAATTATTATTCTATTGATTATTGATTCTGACAATCATAAACTCATTATAAAATATCACAAGCTATTTATAAAATATATTTGAATATATTTGATATTTGATATTTGATAATTTAAAAAAACTCATTTCATAATGTAAAAATGCATGTCCGAAGTCAATATTAGCAGAAAGACGCATTCAGTTTTAACGTAATTCGGTGATGCCCGCGATGCTCTCTACCTCCGGCGATACATGTCCTCTCTTTTCCCTCTCTCTTTCGAATATACAGGTATATCACACGAGGTTCACCTCGTATTTTTGGCGCGCGCGCGCGCGCGCGTGAACGTAAACAAGGAAAGAGACAACGAATGCTCACGACACTGAGAAGGGAAAGAAGAGAAAGGGACGTAGAGTAGTGGACAAGAGAACACAGACGCATTACACGCATAATGATCAGAATCGATGTGAAGATACAGAGTTGCATTCAAGGCTAATAATTCCGAATCCGGGAAATTCATCCTCAGAAATACCGCTCGAAATATATCACGGAACCTAGACATTGGAATGCAAGTTTAAAGAGTGAACGTTAATTTAGGAAACAAAGTCGTTTTTTTAGCGAAAGATAGTGACTCGTCACTTTGTTTATACATTAATCGAGGAGATAAGAGCTAGCTGTGCTCAGTGCCCCTCAAAGCGTAGAAGGGGCGCGCTCTCGGAGCAGCGTAGGTAGTTTATAAAAAGCCTGCACGGCTAGAGCGAGAGAAACCGCGTGAGCGCGAAAGCACCGATGGAGGGGATTTCCCGGTGCGTCGTGCACTCGACTCCGCGGCCGTCACGTGCGAGAGCGAGAGAGACGGGTGCGCATTCGCGCGCGCTTTCTCTCCCTCCGACACGAACACACGTGTACGCCGATGCACATGTGTGAGCAAGAGAGGGAGAGAGCGCGACGTGGCAACGCCGCCGCCGCCGACGCGACGGCGCACACCAGCGGATCCATGTGACAGAGGCGGCGAACGTGACACAAAAGGTGGTAGAATCGAGAGAGACAGAGAGACCTCGGCTACACTGCTGCAAGCCGCGGGCGGGACGACGTTTATGTCCTCCGACCGAGAGGGCGGAGGCGAGGCTCGTTCTCAAGAAAAAACTACCCCGTCCTTTTCCGGCTGACCCAGCGATCACGGACAACGCAGTAAGTCGCTTTATCCCTGCTTTGCGAGAGTTGTGGGTGTGAGTGTGAAATAAAGAAATTAAAGAGCCGCTGCATTTTTGCGAACGGAGAAAAGGCGTTGCTGGCCGACAACGCTTATACACGTAAGTACATGTTTTCGTCGCGCGTCGCGTCTTTCGGGCCTCGCGCGCGTCACGCGCTCACCTATATTTCTCCGTCTCTGTTTCGCTCTCGCAGCCGGTACGGCCGAATAGTAGTTCCTCTCGCTCGCTCGCGGACTCCCTCCCCGCCTCCTGCTTCGCGGCACGATCATGGCAGGCGGCGGCGGCGGCGGCGGCAGGTCTCCAGACGGGGAGGGGGGAGCAGGAGCACGCGAGCGGTCGAGTCGCGGCCCCGCACCGCAAGTGTGTACGTGAACGTGCGCGCAAGCGGATCGCTGTCTGGCTCTCGCGAAGAGCAGCAGCAGCAGAGAGAGAGTAGACCGACGACGACGACGATCCTCTCTCGCTTTCATTCGCGCACTTCCCGGGTGATCGAGTCAGCGGCCGCAGCAGCTGACCGGGAGTCGTGCGCGGCGAGTCGCAGTTTCGCGAACAAGAGAAGAGAGGAGGAGGAGTAGGTTGTTGCCGCCGCTGCTGCTCCGTGTGGTTACGCGCGCAATCACTCTTTTTTTCCGTCGTCGGCAAAGCTCGCGAGTGCGTTTGTTTATCGAGTGCAGCGGACGATAACTACATATCGGAGAGCGAGCAAAGGATAGGATCAGAAGAGGTAAGAAAGCAAGTTTCAGGCATGAGATAATCTTCGCTCTTTGGCGGTCTTCTACGTGTCTACGTGTACGCGTCTCGCGCAAGGGAGCCTGTATGAGTGAGTGAGTGAGCCAACAAGCGAGCGCGTTTTTTCTCGCTCTCTCCCTCCACGACTATATATACAGTGCGTGTATGCCGCCGCGTAACCTCGATTTCGCGAGAAATCTAACCTACAAAGAGAAAAGGACGAGGGGAGCAGCAGATACAAAGTGTTGTTGTCCGAGAACAAAAAGTGTAAGCCCATTCCACCGATCGTCGTGGCAAATCCTCTTGGTGTTTTTTCTTCCTCTTTCTCGCTGTCTGTCCCTCTTCCTCTCTCCCTCTCTCTCTCTCTCTTTTGCCTCCCATCGATACACACAAAGGGAGGGAGAGAGGGGCAGAGATACGCGAAGGAGGAAGAGTGTGCGCGGAGGTGTTCCGTACGTACACGAGTGTGGATGTGTACGTGAGACCAGAGAGCAGAGCGAGCAAGAGACGCGAGAGTGAACGGCTATGTGTTGTATGAAAAGTGCACCGCACACTGGCTAGCGCTGTTAACAGAGCAACGAAGACGGAGCTACGAGAAAGATCGCGTGTGCACGAGCATATATATACACAATACGCTTATACATGCAAGCGCGCCTTCTCTCTCTGGCTCGATATCTCGCGTACTCGCGTTGCCGTCTTTCTCTTTCTCTCTGGGGCAGACGTACGAGTGTAGTAACTTTGTGCTTTTTCCTCTTTCTCGCCTGCCCCTTCCTCCGCAGCCGTACACGTCGAGCGTACTTTCTCAGCGGTCTATTCCCCAAAAAAAAAAGTGAATGCAATCCGGGGGGAAAAAACTCGTCACGGCCACGCAACGCTTGTCGGAGAAACAACACCGTCAGGTAAATGCTCTCTGTAACCTTTAAAACTCAGCTTTAAAAAAACGAAAAGAGCAGGTCTTCAGGTAAGAAAGAAATAAAGGAATTTGCAGGAGCAATTGCAGCGCTGACGAGCGCGCACTTGTCTCCGAGCGACTTCAACTCACGCCCAAGTCCACTCGATGCGGACGGAGAAGCTCGTTCTAGAGTCTCGACTCAACGCGCGCTGCGTCACATGGGCCCGTTCCATTGGTCGATAGAGCCGCGTGACGTCACGACCAGGTGGCGCCCATTGGCTGCAGTCTTGCTGCCCGGACACGTGAATATTCGGCTCTCTCCGCCGAGCTGCACGTCCACTCGCGCCGCTGCCACTGCTTCAGATGCAGGCGGAAAGAGCAGACGTATCTTTTCTGCGAGTTGCTGCCTTTTTTTCCCAAAAGTTTTATGCCTTTGTAAGTAAGTGCTGTGCTGTGCTGTGCTGTGCTGTGCTGTGCTGTGCTGTGTTGTCTTGGCATTCGGACGAATGTGGGAGAAAGAGGGAAAGTTTTCAAATGGTGTGAGGCTGTCTTCCAGGCGCATCGGTTGCCCGATTCTTCCTTTTTTGCTCTTTCTCTCCTGTAACGGTTGATTTTTAACGCTGCTTTTCGCTCCAGTAGACCACGTAGATCAAGTCTCGCGAGCACGTTGGCTATCGATTAAACTGTGAAATACATTGTCAACGCGTGTTTTCTGACAGTTGTGCAGGTAACAATGAAAATTAAATTCCTTTTACAATTTAATGAGTGAATCGTGTATTTATCTACATAAAAAATATTTTAGCGTTTGTGATTTCATTTAGATGAATCTACTGGTACAGATGGTGGTGGGAGAGAAAGGTGTTCTACCTTGCAGTTCGCGCGCGTTTTTTTTTTGGGGAGGGGGGGGATGGGAGA
>UCOL01004576.1:0-14179 GCA_900474335.1 Ormyrus nitidulus
CCGCCGCCCCCCCCCCCCCCCCGGCGGTAGCGGTCCTCCTCGGGCCATCGGGCCCCGCCGCCGCCCCCGACACCCTCCTCGTCCTCGCTGTACAGCTCGGCCCCGCGGGCCAGCCGGCTCGGGGCCCTCACGAGGACCCGCGCCTCGTACGTCGGCGCATCCTGGGGCAGTGGCCCAGCGCCGGACCGAGGCCCCCCGCGGGCCTCCACCACATCACATTCCCCCAAGATCCCCCCCGGGACCCGCACGACAGCCTCCTCCTGGTAGCGAGGCACCACTAGCAGCGCGACCACCGTGCCGGGCCTTCAACTCCCGAGCTGCTCTGCCACCTGAGCCACCTGCAACACAACAGAGCCAACCGTCAACCCGAAACGGGTCAGTGGGCGCCGCCGTGGCCGCGCGCGAGCCCCGATCGATTACCGTTAATTAACTCAGAGATTCAAGGAGAGAGTCAGCGCGTAAACAGACTCGGGGGACGAGGCGCCTCGTGTGCAGCCCCCGAGTGGCCCCGAAATCGATACGCGCGCGGACACACGCAGCTCTCCTCTCGCCTCGGAGACGAGCGAGCGAACGAACGCGTGCGTGCTCGCGTGCGGGCGGCGGCGGCGGCGGGAGGGGGTGGAAAGTTCGCGGCCAGTGCGGCGCGAGTTGAGGTTAGGTGCGGCGACTACTGCCGCAGGCCGCGAGAATGTAGGGCTGTAGGTCGCGCCCGGTCGAGCTCAGCTGCTAGATGCTTACCCCCTGGCAGCGGCGTCCTCCTCTCGGGCCGCTTACTCCTGCTGCTGCCGCTGCTGCTTGTACCGGCTCACGACGACGACGACGACGAGGACACTACTGCCAGCTGGCATATCTGGCGCGGCACGAGACCGCGGCCAGCCAAAACTGGACGACGAGCTGTTCTCTCGCGGCTGCAGGATACGTGTCCACGCAAACACTTTGCTCGCGGCTCAAGGGCGGCTTCTCGCGGCGAGGAGGGAAACGTCAAAACTGAAGCGATATGGCCGCCGCGGCTCTCGGAGCTGCGAGCTTGCGGGAGTTTGCGCGCTGGGGGCGCGAGCGACCACCACCCCCCGCGCTCGTCGCCTCCCCCGTCGCTTACGTACATAGAGAGAGAGAGAGAGAGAGAGAAAGCCGGCGCGCGGCTATCGATTGCTGGCTGCCTCCGCCGCGACAGCGCCTGCACGGAGGATAAGAGCAAGCTCTACACGTGCTCTCCGAGCCAAGAGCACGCCCAGGCAGCCAACTCCTCTCGGCGCCTCGTTCGGATGAGCGATTTTTCGCCCGCCACCCCGCCAGGTGAGAGAGAGAGAGAGACAATGAGCGAGAAACAATGCTACCTGTCGTGCTATAATGCTTTGTTTATTTGACCTACAGCCTCGGTGGTTGGCTCTCGATTCGACCTCATCCCCAACATTTCATGAATCTAATTCGATTCTCTACAGAGAATTTTGCCGCCTTACGAAAATATAAACTTTCCACGGGAAAATATAAGCTATTAATAAAATGTTTTAGAAATTTCTATCGCCGCGATGCTCCTTGTATGTTTTCCAGCGACTGTCAACAAACCTTTACCGCAGGTCACTCGAAACTTTAAACTTTCCCCCTTACTTCCGTACTCGCGATAATATTGTTGAAATTCGTCGCTTTAAAAAATCATTTCCACCGAATTGTTTGTAATCTCGCAATTGCGCATCACCTGGCGACGATCCATTACCGCGTGATACAATAAAAGCAAAGAGTTCGCTAGCTAAAACGCGTCTATTAAAGCGCGCGTCCGGAAGGGCACTGATAAAGTTATAAACAGAGGACGGTAGGTTGGAATCTTCCGAAAGATAAGATTACGTTCCGTATTTTATAACGCGTGGCGAAACAAAGCCCGAGGAATCGATGAAATTTTCACTTACCGAAAGGGCACGTGCAGTCCACGTGTGTGCTAATTCGGCCAGTATTTACTGAGCTCTTATTTACGTTACTATACACGATCTGAATACAATGTTTTTCTCGAAAAATCATAGCATACTAAAACTGAATAAACGAGTTACTGAAAATAAAAGATTCGCTTAAAAATTTTAGAATCGATCTCCGTGTCCTTAGCGTCGAGACTGATATTTCATTTATGGGTAAAGGATACTACAAGCACACGTATACGCACAATTGAAAATATGCTTGTTTACAGGTACGTAGGACTTTGCTTAGTCGATAGCAATATTTCAGATACCATGTACGTGCTTGTTCAACGTTTTCTAAGCATCTTGACATTCCGTGGATCAATAAATAAAATATGAATGAACAAATTAATTGACTCGTAATCAAAAAACTTGAATTCTGATTTTGATTACATTAATCAAGCCTTCACTGCAATTTTGCAGATTTTTCCATTTACGTAGCTTTTCCTTATTCAGCATCGATAATGTACACGTAGATTAGTAAACTTTATCAAATTTAGAAATTCGATAACGTTTTAATTGCAAAAGAAATTGGGATAATAATAAGTTGCGGATCAAGTTTTGTTTTAATAATCTTATCAAAAGAAACTCAATATTTTTTAAATACGCTTGCTTAGATTTCGCAAGACAATGCCATCATTGTTGACTAATTTGCGAATTTTAAGCTAGTAATTTTAATTGTTGATTACCGGTAACAATAGACATATAATCTTCCTCATTGTATTACGTCGCGTGTTTACATTATACTCGTTTACTCTTACGTATTATAATAGTTTTGCATAATATAAATTCAAGCGTCGAATGAATTTCTGACATTGCCTGTGTTTTTAAAGATTTTCGAAAACAAGAAATTATTGTACCTTTCGAAACAGTACTGCCTCTGAATGTTGCCTTACTCGACGATATTACCCATTTCTTGTAATTATTATTTGCTGATAAATTGAACGTTAGGCTCTTTACATAATTGTAAGACATTCCGAAGAATTTTTTTAGAAAGATTTTTCTTATCAATAATAATATCCACATGTTTGATAGCAGACACAAATTCAAGGGAATAAGATAAAAATTTTAATTTTCATAAATCGCTTAATTACTTATCTATTTATAATAAATGTTCAATAACTTCATATAATTCAGGTAAACAAATATCAAATCTCTTTTTTAAACATTTTTTTAAAAGTTGCACTTTTTTGTAAAAAAGTGTTTTCATAGATAAAAAAAAAATGTTTAATATAACGAAGAAAATTATGGCTGTTTATAATTTTATGTACAATATGTGATTTGACCAGAGTTTCAATTCAGTTGAAATTTTTTCTTGCGATAGGGATCTCTTAGTTCTATTACGCGTTAAAGATAAAAATTAACATTTCAGAGACCATTAAAGTACCAAAGTAATAAAGTGAAATTTCGCGCCAAGGGATAAATTCAACCCCTGCTGTAAAAGACTGACACCTGACGGAGGGTGCGGTAATCTCTGAAAAAGCAGAGCTTGCAGGAATCTGCAAAATTCACTTGCTATCAACGATCTTTACACTCGCTGATAAGTTTATGTAATTTCTTTAAATTTAAAATGTTACTTGCAAAATTTATGTTTTTCCCTGAAATTGTATTCACAAATATTGCCGGTAAGGATCACCGTAGCTTCCTTTTTCGAGCTCGGGGTAACGAAGCTTTCAAGCACGAAGCTGACTAGTGCTGCTTACTAGCGACGAGACTTTTAACAGTAGTTGTTTACTTTTACAATAAACGCCTCAATGAAGAAAATCTATAAATATAATATTGATAAAAAAATTCATTTAATCAATTAACAAGATTGAACAATCAGTACGATTCCAAATATTTATCCGCGCAAAAAGGACCTCCGCAAAAAGAGGGACGACAATCGAAATCGACGTCGAGAGACGCGAAAAAAAAGGGAAGAGCGAAGAGAGAAGAAGCATCGTTCCTTGGCGCTCTAAGCACGTGACGGCGCGTGCGTGTGCAAAAAATCCGGCGAAAAAGCATTGCGCGCCTGCATCGTCTGGCGGGGCGCGCGAGGGAGGGGGGTAAGGGGGGGCTTCGAGGAGGGGAAGCTTCGCCCGAATGACAAATACCGCGAACTTGGTCGGGAAAAAGCGGCGAGCGGAAATGAAGGATTTCTACTCGTCGGGCGAGTTTTCGCGGGGGTGAGTCTCTCTCTCTCTCTCTCTGTCTCTCTCTCCGCTCTCGGCTGCTGCAGCAGAGATTGAGGAAGTTGGGAGAGAGGAGCCGAACGTATTGAGGAAGCAAAGTGGCAAGAAGAGGCAGGGAAAACGAAGCTTAGCCGAGAGCAGAGGGGGCAAGAGCAGAGAGAGAGAGAATGCCGGGTGGGGGCGAGAGAGTGGGGGCGCTGGCGCTGGTCGGCCGAAGGAAAGGTGCGCCAAGTAAAACGAGTCTATGCGCAGTCCCGGCACTCTCGTAGATCGTCGAGCAGACTCGGGTAAGTAGTGGTAGTGAAGCCCCTCGCCGCTCGCAGCCGGTAGTAAGTAGGGGCACATACGCCGCGCAAGAGACAACACAAGAGAGAGGGATAGCGCAGCGGAGGAGAGAAAGACCGACTGCGAGTAGTGAGTCTGCGAGAAGACTGACACGGGGCCACACGCAGTACAGTGTTCGGCCGGCGCGCAAACAATTCAGGTTCGTTTCTCCATTGCCTGCGCAAAAATCCCAAGTGCAGAATATCGCCACGAGGATCAGGCGGTGCCCGCCTAGAGGTTAGGAATTGCCGCTGTGCGACCCGCTGGATTATATTGCTCTCTCTCTTTATTTTCGAAAAATGTGAACTGCCTCCGAGCAGAGTCCAGTGCCAAAAAATGTAGTGTTGATGATGATTTTCGCCTCTTTCGCCGCAGTGATTTTATTTATACGCGCCGTACATCCATAGCTCCTCGCTATCAGTGAAAACAAGTGCACTCTTAATGTACACACTAGTCGCGTGCATTGTTGTTGTTGAGAATTCGCACGCACTCTTCTTGGTAACGTATTCTACAGGCCACACTTTATTCCCCGTATACCTCTCTCTCTCTCTCTCTCTCAGCGATACATATCCGTCGGCGAAATTTTTTTTCAAGAACCAAAGCGAATCTCTCGCGCGCGGCTTGATTATTAACGAGTTATTACCGCGATACTAATTAAGTTTAATCGCAAGGCCGCCAGTTCGTTAAAGTTAATTGCGAGCGCGCGCTCGTTAATTGCATCGACCTTCGCCGTACGGTCCGTCTGTGTTTGTGTATGTGTGTCCGTGTGCGCGTGTACTCGAGCGCGCGTTTGGGAAGAAATCTCGGCCCGCGAAAAGGCGGCCCGGCGATTTTTCGCCGAACGTCAACAAAGGTGTATTCTCGCTCTCGGGGAGACGCGGAGGACTGTTGACAACAAGGCTGCCGCGGTCTGTCCACCGGCACCGGAGGTGTCGCAGGCAGTCTCGTATACGAAGACCCGCCGGGAGAGGAGAGAGAGAGAGAGCATCCGCCGCTATATCTCTCGGCGCGTGTCGTGTGTGATCAATAAATCGAGGCATGCAGCGCACACGAGTCTCTCTCTCCATCCCGCCTACACCCCTTTTTCTCGCTTTCGAAATGCCTGCAGCTCTTTCGCAAGCGCGCGAACGCCAGTCGTGTAGGACCTTAATCAATCGAACGCGTAGCCGAGTCTTGCACTTACGCTCTCGTTACCCGCGCGACTTAATTGACTCGACATCAAATTTAGATAATCTGAAAATAGACGGGCTGCTGCGCTGCCGCCGCCGTCGCCGTCGCCTTCTGCAGCCTGGCGGGGGAGTGAGAGACTGCGAGAGAAAGAGAGCAACGAACCTTCACATGTGATTCCACTTGCCTCCTTTCGAATCGAAGGGGGATGCGAGAGAGGCGGCCGCTACGTCGCTTTTACCGCCGCGACGTCCGACTGAATTTCGGGTGGAGGCCGAAAAAGCCCCCCGCGTTCCGAGAATACGATCCCGGTAAATATTGTGCAGCTACCCCCTCCTCCGAAACGATAAATCGGCAAACGACCTAATCCTAATTGAGCGGAGTAAAACATTGTAAACATCGATTCTTAGCCCGGTCTCGGATAAGGAGCGTGCCCGAGGCTCGCTCGCAATCTCATTGTCGCCATATTTGCTTCATTTGCTTATCGTCATCGAACTTCCCGTTCTGTGTTTTGATAAATTTGATATCGAGCTTCCTGACCGCGACATAAGTACAGTAGCGGCAAAGAAGCGGTGAGAAGACGACGGGAGGGGGGGAGGGGAGCAGCAGGCTGAAACGGCTGAAAAAGAGAGATGGAACGATAGGAAAGCTCGGCACGTGTCGCGAGAGCCGCCGCGTGTGCGAGCTTTTAAGCTCCGGGCTCGCTCTTTTCTTTCTTTTTCTCCGAGAGGTATCGTGTTTACGAAGAAGTGCCGCGGCGCTCTCCGCCGGAAATAAATTCGAATTTTATATATTTAAAAATACTATACTGGTGCGTCGGTTCGTGATTGATAAAAAAACGTCGGGGCGTCAAGAGTAAGCGGGGGAAATAAACAGAGTGAAATTGGACTGGCTGGGCCACGACTCCTCTCTCTCTCTCTCTCTCTCTCTCCGACGGGCTTTATTTGATCGATACTCTCCCCCGGTTTTTCGAGCGAACCCTCCGGCCGCGGCGCGGGGCCGTAATGACTTCTATGCACGCTTAGCCGGTGCATTAACGTTACACGGAGATTCATCACCGGCTTGTCCGAGAGCTAAAAACTAAAATTACCCGGGAAACTAATACGGGCTCCTTCCCTCCCCGCGCGCTCTCTCTCTCTCTCTCTCTCTCTCTCCTTTTATGTAAGCGACGCGCGCGCGCGCACTATTATTGCTCGCGAGAGGAGAGAGAGAGAGGCGGTTAATGAAGAAATTAAACGCCGCTTTAAATAAGATCCACTTTCCGCGTATAGCGTTGTTTTCCCCCGGGAAGCGAGAGGCGATCGCGTCTTAAATTGTAATAAAGCGCAATGGATCGCTTAATAATACACTCGAATTTTTGCCCGTCAGTCATTGATCAAAAGCCGTTTTAGATAATATCAAATAAATACACACAATGCGTCCGATGTTCTCATCGATTTATATTTCTCCCCTTATCGGTTAGAAGCCCACTCCGAGAGCGCGGAGTGCGAGCTGCGAACAAAATAAAACTGATTGCGGCACGTTTTTTTTAATTCCTTATCGATCATTCGCGGTTAATTATAAACTCGGGCTTACGCGCTCTCTGCGAAATTACTTTTGTCTGGAAGGCTTTTAAAATAGACGACTCTCGCGTCTCTCTCAATGATAACTTGTTTCTTACGTTGGCGCTCTCGCCGAGTGTAAAACCCGAGAGCGAATCCGGGGCAGCGGAATAATTAGCATTCAAAATGATCCGGGGCAATTGTGGCAATACTCCTCGGCGTATCAACGGTCAATTAATTAGCGCTTCGACGTGCTCGAGATTATCCGACGCGCCCGTATACATGTCATTTGCCATCCGGCACCTTTATTACGCCTCTCTCTCGTCGCCATCCTTATTCGCGGGTGCCTCGAAATATACAGCGATTGATTAATAGATCGGACGTGAAGAAACTCCGCGACGGCCGATAATTACTCGCGCAATTATTATAACCGACGTCGCTCGGCGCGCGAATATGTGCGTATGCTCGTTTAGTATTTTATCCGCACGCGCGAGTTAAGGAAGGTCGTCGCGGAGAGCCGATCCGCTCATTATCCCGCTTGCGTAAAAAAACAACATTCGAGTGCTAGGCGTAAATCGACGAAAGAGCGTTGTTTACGCACTAAAAATACCGGATTGCTCATTACACGCCTATTTTTCTCTCTGTACTTTTATTTCGGTCTTTCCGTGCATACATCGCGCAAGAAGCGCGCTTAAAAATATATACACGGCTGATGACCGGTTTAAGACGGTGGAAAAATAAAAATTCTTCCGCGTAAAGGGGCTCGTTAATCAATGGGATTTTCGTTAGTAACGCGCACCTCTCTCTCTCTCTCTCTCTCGAGGGGGGGATCCCTAATCTGGCAAATCGCCGAAAAAGTAAGGCTTACCTTCGCAGGCAACCGGGGGCCTTAAAGCGAAAACCAAATACCCGAAAAGTAACGTACCCGCCGCGCTCGACCTGGCCGCGTACCTCACGCGGTGCCGCGACCCTTTTCCATTCTCTCTCTCTCTCTATCTCTCTCGCTCTCCGAGGCGTATACAGCTGGCAGGATAATTGCATCTGCTATATTAATGGTCCTGAAATTCGCCTTTCTTTGCTCGGGCCCCGGTTCCCTGTATATATATACGGCCACGTGATCGCGCACTTGGCAGCTAGTTGTAGTCGAGCGCTCCGTGCGCCTGCAAACCTTTCTCCTTTGTAAACCTGACGCCGTTCTCAATAGACCGTGAATTGCTCGTTGAGCATAATGCAAAGACAGACGCGCAGCGATCCAACTTTTATTCTCCCGCTTTCAAACACTGTCGAGCGGAAAAAAAAGAAATTTTTTTCGAGTATTATATGTACGTTACCCGCTCTTTCATTATGTAATTTGATGTGCATTTATTTTCGATTCGTCCGCGGAGTAAAGACAGTGCAGAGATTTCGAGGCAAAATCGGAAAAATCGATTCGGCAGAAGGAGTCTCTTTGTGTCTGGCTTCGCGGAATATGCTTGCATAGAGAGAGAGAGAGAGAGAGGCGCGAGCCGTATACCTGCTCTCGCAGCGCGTGGGTAGAAACGCAAAGACGACGCGTACCTACGCATATTCTCCTTTCTTCGTGACGCGACGACTCGCGCGGATTTAGTTGTACCGGACGCTGCTAGATTCCTATCGGCTCGCGCGCGACGATTGCGTGGGACTTGAATGGCGAGCTGTATATATGCGCGCGCGGATAATATAAATGCGCCGAGCGAGATTTTACGTGTTTTGTATTTATTGGAAAGTACGCGAGAGCCTTTGTCCGACTACTCGTTTTTTTTTTTTTTTTCCACACCGACAACAAAACCGTTTTACAATCCCTTTTCTATACGCGAAATTAGCATATTTTGTTTTCTTCAAAATCTCTACGTGCTAAGTTGGCTGTCGAGCAATAAACGGGAATCCTCGAACTTGGCTGTACCTTTTCGAGCAACCGCAGTAAATTTCATTAGAAATCGACGGTGAGAACGGGGAGCATTTACAACTCGGCAGGCTCATTGTGATGCGCCGCTTCCAAGAAAAGGTTTTGGCTTTCGAAAATCCCTGTGCACTTTGATGCTTACGCATTTTTTTCTCTCTCTCCCCCGACTCGCTGCGGCCCAGTAAATCGACCGTACGGTTGCAGGACTAATGGTGGAATCCCCAGGGATATTCCAGCGAGTACCTGCCTGCCGACAGATGGCCGGCTCTCGCTTCGCGGGAGTATATTTCGGGCGTTGTAGGAGGGCTCTCGGCGCAGCTCGATCTTTTTATCTTTCGCCTCTTTCGGCCACGGTCGCGCGTGGTTCGGTGAAGAAAAAAAAACAACGAAATGCCCGTACTTGCGTCTGCATGGAGAGTCAACGTGGTCCGTTGGCTGCGCGCAGTCAGCCCTGAAATTCTGGTGGAACAGAGTAGAAATATCGTTCGCCGATCGGTGAAATAATGCTTTTTCGAATCGGATTTAAACGTTTCTCGGGCTGAAAAATTGGGTAAATTCTGTGATCTCTTCTTTTTCGGTATTTCCATGGTAGTTATTAGTAGGCGTGTTAGATACTTTAGAAAGGCCTCAGAGCTGAGCGCGAGAATCTTGTGGTGAATATAACGTTTTGAGGAATTTCCCGAAGAAAGAGAATTATAAATCGTTATAATTAGTTTGATTTTTAGTTTACACTTTGTTAAGTTATCTATAGATCTTGGATGCTTTGGACTATACGATTAAATGACTGAGAGTGAGAACTGAAATTTAACAAGAAAATTGTCATAGTAATATTTATAAATTTTATAAGAAATTTAACAAGAAAGATTGATAATTTGGTTATAGATTGGAAAAGTGAGCTATTTCATGGAGAAAAATTACTATTAAGTAAAATAAATTTTCCTAAATTCTAATAATGCAGAATTTCATTGCATTATTTTGGCATAATGCTTTCTCATACAGAGCAGTGTAAAAGATAACAATAATGAAGACAAGGAAAAAATTTCGTTCAAATGTCTCTTGAATAGCCATAAAATCCAAACCAATCATAAACATACTTAAAATTTTTAAATGTACGTAAAATTTGAATAAGGACATCGATGTCATTCAAAGTAGCAAAAATGTACCCACATACGGTATATCATTTTTAAATCGTTGAAATTCTGGCAAAAATAACGTATAAACTAAAGATCAAGCATAAATGTAACGGAAAACGTTAATATTTCCAAGAAAATTGAAAACAATTTTTTGTTCCATTATCACTTGAGTAGCCCTAAAAATCCAAGTCAATCCATAAAAACACTTGCAATTTTCAAGCGTGCTTTAAATAATTCAATTCAACTTGTGTGCAGAATTTGGAACGGATCCACGGTGTCGTTTCGGAGTAGTTACGAGGGAATAACATACGCACGTACACACATGCGTATAACCGGCGACTGTGAATATATACGTATTTTCACGTATTTTCTTAAAAATTTACTTACGAGAGGGTTCGTCTTTCTCCTTCAACTTCGTCATTCAGAAGTTAAACTCTCGCCGGCTAAAAATAATTCGCATTTCATTAATTAAGGTTAATTGCTTTATAAAATTTTTCAAGAGAATTCAAACGTAATATTAATTAACTTTTCCATCTTGGTCAGCATTCGAGCGAAATTGCCGTATACATAAACTGCAAACTATTAGGCTAATTTGAATTATAATTAATTGAATTAGGAATCATTATAATAATTAATCTCCGAAAAGTAGAATGCATTATTAATTTTCGTACCGAAAGTTTTTGATTTTAAATTGCGCGCTTTAATTAACAAACTTTATCGCTCGAAATTGAGAGCCGCGCGCTTTAATTACAGAATTTCATTTGGCGCAGCTCGAAACTCGACCAAGAATAAAGCTAATTTTTAATTCTAAAGTAACGTCGCGGATTGAAAATACATTACGGGCGCGAGAATCGCGGCGAGATCGTTGCGCAGGAAAATGAAGAAGCCTCGGCTCGCGAGCCGATAAACGGTGTGTCTTCCACCCTTATCTCGGAGTCGGCCGGCGTTCCCCTCCAGCGTCGCCGTCGTCGTTCCCTCTCTGACGTTTCCCGACACTGACAAATGAGCCGGGGCAGGGCGCGCTCGGAAATCACGGGGATATAATTCGCTGCAAAGGACGCGCGACGAATCGAAATTTCGGGAGGGGCCGGAGCCCATTTTGCGCCGCGACTCCTCTCCTCTCTCGCTTCCTCTCTCTTGCAAGGGCAATTGCCCGCGGCTCCTAAGCAATGCGCCCCCCCAAAACGCATGCGTGTGCATTCAAAGGATGGATGGGCGTGGTGGCCGGCCGAGTTGCCCGTTTAAAGTCCTGCCAATGTGCCCACCACGTGGCCTCTCCGAGAGCCGCCGTAATTTGAGAAGCGCGCTTGCCTTTACTCCGGTAAACAGCCGCTGCACTTGCGGCCGCTTTCTCTCTCTCTCTCTCTTTCCGCCCCCACTCGGGGCCGGTTTTTCCCAAACGGCCTCTGCGCGCAACAATGACGACTTTCGCCAAAGTGCGCGTCCGAGGGAAAATGCAAATCGTGGGGCATCCTGCCGGGGATACCGGCGCCGCGGGTAGGGCCCCCGTTATTTACGAGAAGTAAACGCAAAGCGAAAGTGGGCTCGAGAGTCGTATCGCTCTCGGAGGCTCCTCCGAAAATACGACTCGAGCCCGCGTCTCTCTCTCTCTCTCTCTGGTAAACGTACACGCGCTCGACGCTGATTTTTCCTTAACAACTGCATTTTAATTATAGCCCGGCAGCGCGGCGGCGACGGCGACAATGCGCGCCACTTCCATCAACGAGAGAGCGGCTGCGCACCTCGATTCGGAAACGGATCCGCATACGAAAATACGCGCTTAATGGGCCAGTACTCGCTCTCGGCTACGGTTACCGCCTAGAGAACGACTTTATCGGGCCCTCTGCCTCTCTCTCGTTTCGAGCGTCCTTTCGCCTTCTCGATTTCGTGTGTCTTTCGCCCGTATATAAACCTGCCTCTTCTGGGCGCATTGAAAAATCTCCGTTTCACGCTAAAACGATTGTCCGAGCGCTCGTTAACGCCGAAAACTTTAAATCGCCGCTACGCGCGAGTATGTACACATGAGTAGGCGAATGCTAATCGATCGGCCGCATCTTCGAGAGGAGAGCTGCCCAGCCGGAAGACAGCCGTTAGGGGAGAGTATACACTCCGAAACAATAAAATGCTAAGTAATGCAGGCCGGCCCGGGGGTGAGGGGGGGAGGGGGGGGCCGCTCAATAAGAAGCGGATCGCCGGCCGGACCACACCTAGAATTCGCGGCATTCGGCGGCGCCCGTCTAATGAAATCCGCACTTGTGCAGCGGGCGAACGCCTGCGCGCCTACGTGTGCGTGTCGTCGTCGACGTCGGCGGCGGCGGCTACGGCGATCGATAGGGAATTCGGGGGCTGTGCCTGCCTTCGTCCGCTCCTCCTTCGGAATCGCTCGCGCTTCCTCCGCCATTTCAAATTTACTGCTCCGGGGGCTCGAAAAAAAAAACGTCTTCTCTCTCTCGAGTCCAGGCCCCGACTGATCGATCGCCGCTTCTGCGCGAGAGCCGAGCCGGAGGCCTGCGGGGAATGGCTTTCTGATAAGGTGCTCCAGTTCGAGGAGAGATGCCCGATAACACCCGGGCATTCCTATTATCCGCGCGAGATTTACGTGGGGAATTAATGAGCAGGCGGAAAAATCCACCGGGAGGCTCGTTAATGCCGATGCGTTCGCGCGGCGGCCGCGAGTGTTAATGAAGAAATTCTAGCGACATGTACACGCGTCGGGGAGCCATTATTCTATTCTATTTATGTTGATTCGCGACTTGCTTCGCTCGATCATTACCATACCGTATTTATGCACAATCCACTCTTTGTCCATCCTCGATCGGATTGTCGGAATTCAGCACGTAATCACTTTGGAGAGAGGCATTAAAAATTATAGTTCCACTCAAAAACGGCTTAATTTTCCGTGCCCTCCGTGACGCAGCCGAAATTCGAGCCTCGCTGACTGACGATCGTTAGAGCTTTTTCCCGTTCGGTGGAAAAAAAAGAAGACGATTCGTTAAGGAGGCAGAAAAAATCGGGGAAGAAGCTTGCCTCTTCGCGCGGCGCCTTCGAAAGGAGCGATAAAAGTATCTGGAGATAGTTTTCTAATGCAAGAAAAAAGGAAAAATGAGAGTCTCTCGCGGGGGAGGGAGGGAAGGTCAAGAGTTGGAGGCGAAAAGTTAAATGCTAAAAGGCTCGCGTATGAGGTGAGGCGAGTTGCGCAATGTGTATAACGTACATACAAAGAGAGTCGAGAGAGAGAGAGACTAAGCCGAAGCGCGGCGGGCATTGGGAGGTCGTGACACCTCATTATGCGCTTTCGATCCGGCGATCGTCACATTCAATTATCGCTCGGCGATCGCTTTCTCGCTCGTTAAACTAAATCGAGCGGCGGAGATGCACAAGGCCGGGCGGCCGAGTTATAGGTTAATGCAGGCGGCCTCGCTTCGCGGCGCACAAAAAATCCGTAATTAAAATGATAATTCGCCGGGGCGATTACATTATACGGTCTGCCCTTGCTTAGCTTCGCGCTCGTCGCCGCTCCGCTCTCGAGAGCCGCTTCAAAAATTGCACAATAATTATTAACAGCGAGTAGAGCGACGATCTCTCTCTCTCGCTCGCTCGATTTTTTGCGCCGATTAATCGGAGCGCTCCGCTCGAGAGCAAACGCTCTTTTAATGCTTAATAACGAAATAGATCTCGGGCCTGCTCTATTTTCGTAGCGCGAGCATTCCGTTAATGCGGCGCTCTCTGTACGACGCGATGTACGCGCTATTATTAATAGACACCCGCCGCCTGTAACTTTAATTAAGCTGAAAGCTCGTCGTCAAAAAAAAAAAACGTTTTATTTATAAAGACCGAGTGAAATCCGACAATTAATATCGATTGCTCGTCGCGGCTATAAATACGGCAAATAAACGCTCGAAAAAAAAAAGAATCCCGTCACACAATCCGGTCTCATAACTTTATCGTGGGGGCAAACGATGGCAGAGGCGTGGGG
>UCOL01004577.1:0-14227 GCA_900474335.1 Ormyrus nitidulus
TAAGTCTTTAACGCATCAGTAACGTTAAATTTTAGCCAATCTGGTCTCATTTTCCACGAGAATCAACCAATCACAATCGTTTTATTCATGCTTCAACTTTCCGTCATCACTTTTTTAAGAGAAGATTTTTAAAAATCCGGCATCTCATTTCGGCCTTGGTGCGGTCCTCGTCTGGAAAAAATATATAGAAAATTTTTTGCAATCTGGTCGCTAGATGGCGGCTACCAATCGACGTCAATTCCATAGCAAAATTTGCGCACTCTGGCTGTGATAAGAGATGTAAATTTCTAAGAAGAGTAAAAAAATTAGTCCTCTTATAACTTAGTTTTGTTATGGAAATAACCGCCGAAAGATAGTGGCCGTCTAGCGGCCACTTTGCAAAAGTTTTTCCCAGACTTTGCAAAATTATCGCAGGCAATTTATTTATTGACTTATTTGTAGTGCGGAAAAGTGTCCAAAGCGGCACTACCGCTGCACTAGCGGCTCTACTGCCAGACCACTGCCGTATAAAAACATTTTTACACGGGAGACGTTTTATAAGGGATGCAAGCGAACCTGCCTGATAGAAAACAAACATCTATTCATCTCGTGCGCAGATTACTACATCTACCAACGCGTATATTAGCATACGTGAAAGATGCTCCATGTGCTCTTTGAAATATATAAGGGGCTGCATCGTGCAACCTGTGTCGTGCCCGATTACAAGGCTGCATGCTTTTTCGCGCGACGAAGGCGTTGCCGGAAGCTGAGATAGCTTTGGCGTTAGACATTAAAAAGCGTGACTCTCACGTATAGAGGAAGGAAAACACTTAAGCCGAGAGAGCACAATTTTATCAGCTATAAACAATGTAGAAAATATTTTAAAAAATAATTGTTTTCTTTCTACCTCTATTCTTTTCTCTTGACATTTGGCGGCATGCATATTTCGCCTCGCTGACCTCCCAAACGCAATAATATGAATAAGCTTTTTCTCTCGACAAAATTTCGCACTCGCGTGTTAAGAATGAAAAATCAGGACCAAAGTGCTACCTCTGAAAAAACTCTTTAGAGAGTTTGTCTCTCTCTCTCTCTCTCTCTCTCTCTCTCTCTCTCTCTCCCTCTCCCTCTCTCTCTCTCTCTCTCTCTCTCTCTCTCTCTCTCATAAAGTTCATTTACAGAGGCCGAAAGGCAAAGAGAGGAAAGCTCACTCACGAATTAAGTTTTTACTAAAATTTCCCTCGCCGTTTTAAGAGAGCTGCACATGCGCTTGCGGATGTGACGAGCCGGGAGCGAGCATTTAGATTCCAGTGCCAGTTGACCTAAAATCCAGCTTAAGTAAACCCGACCACTGCTCCTCGGCTAAGACTCGGCTCCATACGTGAAGAGGTTCTCTTACCTGCGCACCCTCGAATGGGAGCGATAGTTGCAACCCTCTTCTATAGTTGCGTTATTGCTCATCTGCCGAGTCTTGCGAAGTGCTTGATTAATTCCTCTTACTTTGTAACTGCTATTAAGTTCTCTCGCGATGTTATCGATGAAAATGCTTCACTTTTACACATTTTCGTTCATTTTAGCTTAATTTAATACTTTTAAATGAAATTTGTTGCTGACAATAAGGAATTAAGTTAAATAATTAAGTTTTCGCAAATGAAGCAACTATCAAGTTATAGTATCAAGTAAGGTACAAATATTGCAGATCATCCAGAAAAATTGGGAACAATTCATGTTAAAACCAACTAAAACTTAATAAAATAATTGTGTACCAATTAACTTTTGAAAATTTGTTTTGAAATTCATTCTAAACATAGAAATGCGTAAGTCGGATAATGTTAAGTTGAACAAGACCAAAAGTAGGCAGCGTTATTGAAAAGACAAAAAGCACTAACCTCTTGACAGAAAACTGGAATAATTAAAGGAACAGGGATATTTTTCAACAGAGAGGAGCGGGAGGGAATGAAAGAAGAAACAGGAAAGAAGTGGACCGAAGTTTTTGTGGCTCATATTTCTTGTTCCTTTTGACAATTAACTACTTGGAATTCTTGAAGCGAGAAACGACTCGAGTTTCCTAAAAGATTTTTAGTTTAACAGAATTAATTAAAGCCCCTTGAGTTGCAATTTTTTATTTTTACACTGGGCAATATTTTTTCCCTCTGAAAGGAAATGTTGACGGAACAGATTGGTGCAATAAAACGAACACACGGACGTTGAATAAAATTTATTAAGAATTGTTCTGGAAGTGAACCAGGTCCCTATTAAGCATCCTTTTCGTTTTTATTATTCTTATTAAATTTCAAATTGACATCTTATGGCACACATCCCGAAGAATCCTACAATTATAAAAAAATACTTAGACCCTTCTTCAATTTGTGATTCATTTCAAATTAAATTAGAGCAATTCAATAATAACGTATTTATTTTAATAAACTATATTAACGTTACTAAAAAAAACTCGGCAAACTCGAATTTCAGGACAATAATCCGCAAAACATTGTCTGCTCGAAATTAGCTTAAACCAGCATGGAATGAAATTTAGTACGTATACCAACAGAATCCGTGACGGGCCTAGCCGTTGAAAAAACGGATTTCCCTCATTAACGCTAACAGCAGCTCGGCCGAGGCCTAGGAAATCTCATTTTAGCGCTGCGCGGGTCTAAAAGAGCGCGCCGAAGAATTGAGGCTCACCCGTCGGGGAGGTCCAGTGAACAGAGGCGCGGCCCGGGACGCCTGTATAATTTAAAAATATCGACTGAAAAGCGCGGTGTCCATCTCGCACATGCGCTCGCGGTCACCGCCTGCAATATACGTCGTATATAAAAACTGCATTAAAATTGCCGATTTATGAAGAAACTTTTGCTATCCCGCTACAGATGAACGGCAAACTGGCAGATAAACGGCACGCCTTTACAAAATCTGCACAGCGTAAAATTTGCGCTAATTTAGCGGTGCGCGTTGAGAAACCTTTACCACAATAAAGCAGCTTTTAACAGCGCAGCCCGGTGATTTCGCGGGAGCATTGATTTAACCCCGGATTCTTGGCGGTCCATTCAGTTATAGGGACACAGGCAAACAAAGAGATCCTCGTACATACATTTAATTGCAAGTATATAGCCCAGGCATAAATACGTGCGTAGGCCGACTTGTGGAGGATCTGGCGCTTGCAATTAAGCACACATCGATGCAGTAGAATGGAGCACGAGTCCGGAAAGCTCTTCGGTCAACAATCCCCCCCCCGCCCCTTGAATGACGCTGCAGTGAGTCTCGGTAGGTAAAACATAGCGGCCGTCCAGATCCGAGCCGTTGCCGACGATATCGTCGCCGCTACGCTATTACGGCTTACGTCCGCAGCGCCATCTCCGACGGCAACCAACGACTACGTAACAACGTAACGAATTGTCTACATGGGCTTAATTCAAACTACCCCCAAAGCCGGCCGCATATATAGTCTAATGCATCCCATACTCCCGCATGCCGAGCAATTAAGGCGAGGATGCGCCGTACGTGCATGCGCCTGTACTGGGCAAGGACGCGCGCCTGCTTTAGTTTACCAACAAGCTTTGTCGGGATTGATTGACCGATTTTTTTATCTTGCGCTGAGCCCCCGGCTTGTCGCGAGGGGGTCATGTAACTCTTTCACGCTCGGTTTTTCGCTGCAGCTGGAAAATTCGATATTGAATTTTTGTTAAATTATACATTTTTTTTCCTGAAATCAATTTTTTATCGGCTCTTTTAGTTTATTGACGCGCGAGAATGTTTGAAGCTATATAAAGAATTTATTTTCTTTCTAAAAGTTACTTTCTAAATTTATTTTAAATTCTCCTAAAGTACTTTGTACCCAGATCGAAAATCATGCGTGTACTTAAAAAAAAAAATAAATAAATAAATAAACTCGAAAGTATCTACTTGTCATCGATAAAAATATGGTTTCATCCGTGGCGCATGCAGAAATATCAATGCGAGTTAGAAAATGGCCGGTTAGGCAAACATAATAAATATTGGAGAGAGCCGCAATATCGTAGGTGGTCGTTCCGAGTCGCAAAGGCCGACTGACGGCCGATTTTCCGCGGCTGACGTTTACCGGGAGTAAAACATATCCCGGACTGACCTCGGGTTTGCTGTAGCGGCGAGCAGAGCAATGGCGGTTGTGCAAGCAAAGTCAATGCATCGGCCTCTCGAAACAAATTTGTCCGATTACAGCCGCGATACGGTAAACTTGGTTTATATCGTGCATCAGAATTGCCTACGTGTTCGTGCTGCGACACAAGCACACGCACACAAACACACGTGGGAAGGGGCGGCTAGTGCGAACTTTGAAAGATTAAATTTGGTCGAGCTTAAACTAACGTAAGTTAAGTGACCCTAATATTGGCTGGTGCTGGAAATAAGATTAATCGTGCATTGCCCTACCCTCTCCGGGCCGCTTTGCTTCTGTTTCTCACGCTCGTAGGTTAGTGTTGGTTTACTTGCGAAGCTTAGTTTCCGCAGCAATCTAAACAGCTAATGTATTCAACCAAGCTGTGCTTTGATTTACGTATTAATTAGAGCTAACTCCTTTAAAATAAATTGCTATTCTTTGTGACTTTCCTCGCTACTTGATAAACAATTAAGAATGCTTCCCCGCGGAAACGAGAAACTCGAAAATAAAGATTAGTCTTCGTGAAATAAATAATTCAGATTGGCGGTATAAGCCTGCAATGCCGTGCTCGCGGGTAAGCTTAATAAAAGAAATAATTCAAACATTTACTTTTTTAATTCGCTAATTATACATAACGCAATTGGATTACCAGCATTAAAGACCTCATCATGCTGCAGACAAATTCGAAGCTATATTTTAATATGAAAATGTATATATCTTTTTCTCTTGCAATTTACATCATATAATCCCATCATTATTCCCGTTCGATGATACTTTCGTCAATCTGTCCTTAACGAAGGTATAACCTTTGTCCAAATGAAGTAGAAATGGCATCGAGCTTTTTCTCATATTCATTATGAACGTGAGAATTTCCTAGTGTAATTAGACTTCCGCTCGCTAGTTGACACGTTTTTACAGCTGCATGTTTCTATTAATTCTGTTTTTCTCTTGAAAATCCTTTCTTTTTTTTAACACAAATTCTGAATGCAAGTGCTACGTTTTTATAGTGATCCAAAAATAAGGGTCTGGCATCGAAATGTCCTTTCAAGCTTTACACCAGAAAAAGATGAATTGAGATTTTTATAAAATAAAAAAATATTTTCTAAGAAATATCGATCTCTCTTTTTTTCAAACGAGCATATTGCCTTATTCTATCTTTTGAAAGTAAATCTACTCTCATCGCCTCTCACATCTCCAGAGAAGTAAAAGAAATAAAGAACGTGTTTGCTGAGACAAGTGAAAATATGCGAACAGAAAAGTGTTAACTGAAAAGTTTACATAAAAAATATTGAATATTTATTATTTTTAACATTTTTTAATTTTAATATATAAAATGTTATTGGTTTAAATGAACATATTTTTGCTCCCGCAAGACAGGCATAAAAAAAATCGAATTTCGCACACCCGTGTCAAAAAATAGGGAATGTGCTATTTTAAGTCCCTGGTACACAATGTACTATATTTGAAAGTAATGTATTTAAATAAACTGAATTTCTGATTTGTTCGTTCTGAATTCAGCTCGTGCTCGAATCATATTGAAGTTGTATCTTTGGTGTTATATTTAGTTGCACTAAAAGATAGGATGGTCTGTAGATCCAAAATCAATAAGACTGATTCAGTTTGCGGTGGACAGACGATAACATCGTAATCTCAGTTTATCCAAATAATCAAACTTTAGAAGTTTTTGTGGTAGTCACGAAATTTGAATTGAAAAGCTAGTTTGTATGAAGTAAAGCGAGGTAACAATAAATAATCTCGAAAAATAACAGAAAAAATTGAAAAATTACAAACGAAATAATTTTTTCCCGAATCGACCATATTGAATGTGGACTCATAGATCATTCCATCTTTTAGAACAACTAAATATGCCCACCAGGTATAAAAATTCAGTATGATCCGAGTACAGGTTCATGTTTAAAAATACGATTATTTACACAAAAATTAAAAGGTCAATTCAACATTTTCAATAAAGCATAAACACTGTATTTTTTATAACTTAATACAATCGAAACTGAAAATGGTTTAATAATTTGTACTTGTTTGTTGCATCAAGTTTTGGTAATAAACTGATTTCATTAAAAACGTAATTTATTTGGTACCTATAGTATACGTCTAGTATGCTGGAAATATTCGAATTTCAGACTCATAGCTATAATTCATAAATCTAATTATTAACATAAAATTATTTATAATTTTGTAAACAAGAATGACATTTTGCTACGTAAAGTTTTAATATAGCAATTAAATGATAATTTGTATTTGAGAGTTCATTTACTGTTCTGATTTACTATATCTGATGCATATATTACAAGTGAACAGTGAAGCAAAAGCTTTTAAAGGAAAAACTAATTTAACGATTGAAATCTGAAAAAATTCGAGCAACTCTCTCGTACACAAGGTTAAAAATTCAAAAGCCATTGTATCACAACTTTCATTCCAAGGAAGTGCATTTGGCCAAACAGCAAGTTTTAATGAAAACAAACTCGAGCCCTAATTATACAAACCCTTAAAACTAGACACGAAATTCCGTCGCCTCGAAGTCGTGCCTCTGAAGAGGCACACTCGTTCGCGAGGTTTAAAAGTCTCGTTTTTAAATAAAAAGAACAGGCTTGTGTGTGTAGTCGGGAAGACTAGCGGTGTACAAAGCCGTAAGGTCACGAACCATCTTGCGCGCGGGGGAACGGAAGTGAGAGCAACGCGCCGTGACGATTCGCTCGTCTTGTGCTGCTTCCCTCCCGTGCGCGCTTCACACGCCTGTCTTTTCCTTTCTCCATGCTATCTTTCGTAAATCGCTCGCACGCGCGCACACACACACACACACGCAGGCGCACACACATAGCTAAACTTTTTAATTACGCTGGCTGAAAAATGCAGGAGGACGGTGAATAAGCCGGTAATCTAATTCACAGGACATTAGACGGGCAAGTGTGCGTCAGTCCCGGGGGGGAGAGAGAAGAAGCGGCAGGTGACGGCAGCTGCTCGCGCCTTCTCTCGCCTGGTATTACCGAAAAGAAATGTGAGCTCCATCTGCTGCACGCGTATTGCTTAGGATTTTTCTGAAATAGTGCCTTGCCGCGCGGGATTATCCCGCTCTGCGAGCGCAGGTGAATTAAGGCCCCGGAAATAAGAAACGCCTTGATTTAACCCTTTTGTAAGACTTGTACGTAAGTATTATGTAGCACAGAGAGAGAAAGAGAACTGATTTCGTAATGGAAATTACTTGTACATTTGGATTTTAGCTGATTTTTTAAAGTACAAAACGTGATTTAAATGCTACCGCGTCGTACTAAAGGAACGGGAACAATGAAAACGTGTGATGGGACAGTAAAGTGAGAAAGTTTTAAAACCAATTATTGAACTCTACTAAAATCAACGATAGGCTAGTAAATGCAAGTGCTTTTTAGTACCTGTCAAACGATTCATTTCTAAAGTCATTGTCCTTCTTTATAGCGACCCATTAAAAAGTGAATTTTGATAACCTTCGGTAATTTTAAGTTAGCATTATAATAGACGCATAAAATGAGAAGTTTGCATTTGACGTAATTACGGCTGGATAAACGCGACAATATCAATATTTTTAGCCACGAAAGCGCCGTAAAGTTCAAAGCTTATACTTTGTAATTAACAGTATATATGTATACATCTGACAACATAAAGAAAGACAATATTCCCGGTAATATTACAAAGTACTCTCGCTTACGGGCACGAGTGCAATTACCCCGTTCTGGGAGGCTAATAGCTCATTATATATATATATATATATATATACATATACATATACGTATCTCGTTTTGGCGCTGGCTTCCTGTCGCTGATGTCTCTCTCCGGCGGCGTTCCGTGAAGCGAACGCGAGAGCGAAAGCTTAGCCGTACACCGCGGGCGCGTATACTCTATATAAACGCGGGCGATGCGCTTTCAATTGACGCGCAAACGTCCGCGTAAACCGGAGCGGAGCTCGAGAAAGAGAGATGCACTCGAGCGCGCGCGCCCGCCTTATTAAGTATTTTACTAGCGATTTTACGCTCCCGCGCTCGTAAAAATAAGCAGCTAACCGATCAATTATTTGATAACGCCTGCTCTTATTAACTTATATTTTAACGCGACACTCTAAGTTCGAGCGACGCGTTTCGTTGGCCGGCAAAACTCGACTGTCCTTCCCCGCAACTGTTTTTATTTAATTATTTTAAAAATTATGCCTTTCGGTGTAATATGGAATAATAGATTTTGCCGTCAGTTTTTCATGATTGATCGTGAAACTCATCTGTTTTTATTACGCACATTTTCAATTTTGGAAATTGACAATCTAATATTAAATATATTTATTAAGCTCGAATCTCTGGCAATGCAGATTTTCAAATTTGGAAATTGACAGTCTAATAAATATATTTATTAAGCTCGAATCTCTGGCAAATATAATAACTCCAAAAAATAAAATTATTCTCATTAATTACAAGTGTGCAGTATATGTAATTTAATTTCATCCATGCAGTTTATTTGAGAACATAATAAATTATGAATTTTGAAAATAGCGCGTGCTAAATTTAAAATTAAAATTCTCATTATGCAAAATCCTAATAACTAAAGTATTTACTCATTCATATTTGTTGAGTACAGCTTATTAAACTAACAGCTTATTAAATTATTCAAAATTTTCATCAAAAATGTATATAATTAACACGAGAAATACATTATTTAACAGGCAGTCGAATTGGTAACAACTTTTGGTAAATAACAATAAAGGTCGCACGAGAAAGGTCGCGGTGGTAAATGAAGGCGATCACTTACCCGTAAGAGTTGTTCCGAATTTAGGAATTCTGGCGCAAAACGGCGCGACGGCTGGCAGCAAAACTTTGTCTCCGCGCGGAGATTGGCCTGCGATCTCCCCGCAAAACAAAACGGGCCGCGCGATACATCTCGGTGTGAGCGTGCGCGCGGCATGCGAACCATAAAGCTTAACTTCGCGCAAGCTCGCGGGGCTATGTATGCAAGTGCACACATATATATACATATAGATATATATTTCAGGGTGAAAAACGGCCGCGGGAAAAGAGGCTAGTCCAATTACCAACACCGCTCCAATTGCCAACAGATTGATGCGTTGCGCTTAAGAATTCGATGGGATTCTAAATTCTGCAAACACAAAAAGCACTTTCAAAAGCGAACGGCAAAGAGCTTTAAGCCCAAAATTGTTTTTCCAATAGTCGATGACGAGAGAGAGAGAGAGAGAGAGAGAGAGAGAGAGAGAGAGAGAGAGAGAGAGAGAGAGAGAGAGAGAGAGAGAGAGAACCTAATGGCTTAAGTACCTTTCAGATCGAAATAAATGCGAAATTTTTCCTAGTCTTTAAGGCTGCTTTATTTTTAGCGAAAAGTTCTTTAACCAATTACGACGAAGATCGTTGATTTTTCAAGATAAATGCTTTTGAACCTAAACTGTTCATGCCTGTAACGGAGGAATTAATGGTTAAAATTGGTGTTTTTTATATTTTCAAGTATGCTGTACTTATAACAGATTTCGGGTTCAGAATCAAGAATTTTCAACTACAAAATTAAACATGGCGGCTTTTACGTAAAAAAAATTGTTCAATTTTAATGTTTAAGATTTGTTTTTATACCAAAATCGTGCAAAAATCTGGAATTTTATAACAAGAAATTTTTTAATACTAATGTCGCTGAGTTGTCTTTTCAAGATGGCGGGAAATGTCCCAAAGATCATTATATGAGTTCAGATGATAATTATGGAGTTTCCTAACGGTGTTTTACGCAATGATCAATTTTCAAAATGGCGAGTACAATATGGCGCCCTCAAAGTGGCTTATGCTCACTTATATCTTGTATTTTTCGATTAACATCAAAATATTTTCGGTTAACCTTTAACAATTTTTTGCATAGATATGGTTGAACGATATTTCGAATTTCAGAGCGATTTTGGTCAAAAACAGATCATAAACATTAAAATTGAATAATTTTTCTCATTTTTTTTTTTTTTTTTATAAAAAACCTGCCATATTTAATTTTCTAGGCCAAAGTTCTCAATTCTGAGCCTAGATTATGTTAAAGCATATACCCAAAAATATAAAGTACGATAATTTTGTTCCATCCATTTCTATTTTTCAGGTAAACCTAAAGATTTTCGGTTGAAAAACATATTGAAAAATCAACAATCTACGTCGTTGGTAGCTTAAAAAAAAAAAAAAAAAAAAATACTCGAATAAAAAACTTTTTTAATACATATTATATACTAGATTGTATTTTCACTGAAAATTTTTTAAAACGCAAATTAATTTACTTTGCTGATGAAACGATCGGTCGATGCACGTTGTGCATTTTCAGTAATTACCGAGTTATAATGAATTAATTTAAACTTTGCTCATCGACAAACACGTAAATCAAACGACTAATTACATTTCATAGCTCTGTAAAGGCAATTAAGAGCAGGACAGAAAATAGTTTTCGAGTCTTAAATTGAACATCTTTCTTATATACATAGGTAATGGTACTCGAAACTTTCTTAATAACTCGAGCATATTTGCATTTCAAATTCGAAATCTTGGCACGGAAAACCTTGCATAAATACATCAATAACCGTTCATTACTACTGCACATCGGTACAGGGGCAACTTGCGCCGCAGTCGGTCATGCACATGTCAAGGGCTGCCTCAAGAAGCAAGCCTACATAGAACGTTGCACACTCAGCTTACTCACCTTTAGCGAATTGCGCGTAGACGAGCAGCAGCAGCAGCAGAAGTTGGAGCGCGTCCGGTCTCTTTCGCCTCCTCGAATCTTCGAGCGGTCGGGTGCTGTTGCTTTTCAGGCCCATTGTGATAATGCAGACGGGTGATGGTAAGGAGCAATAGCTAAATGAAACAGCATAAGAGCGCGCGTTACTTCACTCGCGCCCTTTCACACGCCGGCGCATTTACTCGGCGATGCTTCGGAACAATAATCGCGGCTTTGCCAATATTCCAATCGACTAAATAGCAGAGAAACGGGACAGAGCTGTCGTTGATCGATTACTGGACGGTCGGCAGCAATAACAAGCGTCTTTTAATCGCGGCTTCCCTCGGCTGCCGATACATTCCCCAGCCGGCCGTCGCGAACTATTTCGCGCGCGATCGACGGAAATCTATTTCTGGCGGCGACAGCCTCACTCCCCCATGTTTTCCTCGAGAGCAGCTGCGACGGCAAAAGTTCACTAGTCCAAAGTTCACTACGTGCGAAGGGGCGAGGAGGGATTGCGGCACGTTCCTCTTCTCCGATCCTCCGGGTCCGCTGCGTCGGGTTCGATCGATGGGGAATGAAAAATCCAGCCGAAGGCAACGGAGGAGAGAAGACACGCGGGGTTCTTGCCGCGAAAAGTCGGGGCGAGGACGGGACGCGAGGCGCGCAGCGCGGACACGGCAAAACTGAGCCGCCAGCCGCCAACCGTCAGCCGCGAGAGCCGAGCAAACTAGAGCGAGCGCGAGAGAGTGTGCGCGAGCTGAACCCTCTTCGAGCCGCCATAGCCGCGCCGCCGCCACCGCCGTCGCGCCGCTGCGCCGCTCTGCACCTGTCGCCCCGAGAATCCGAAGGCCCGTATATACCGTGGCGAGGGGGGCCGTGCACACTTTCTCCGGGATTCCGAATGAAAATTCGCCTCCTCCGAGCCCGCGAATTTATGCGCGGGATCCTCTCCCCGCGGCCCGGATGACATTTCGGAATCGCCTCGTTACTTTGCGCCACCCCAGCAGGAGATACCCGGGATATGTGCTCCGCTTACATTCATTTTTTCCAATCGTTCGCTTGCCGTTGGAGTGCATCGAATTAAGTGGCATCCAGTTTTTATCTGGAAATTTGAAAATAATTTCGGCGAAAGCTTCAGTTTTAAGCCGTGACGCGTGAATAATTTTCAACCAACATTTAGACGATCTGTTATACTAAAAATAATTTATTTCGGCCCGGATGCAAAAAATATTACCCGGTAATCGATAACCGCGACAAATAAAATAGCGGAGCTAATATTTAATAAATAAGATACGAGCTGTATAGCTCATTATTAATCAGAACACTTTTTGAATTTCATAAGCAATATTTTTACCGGGAAAATGAACAACTTTAACATGAATAAATAATAAAAATAGCACGTACAGCTCCTATCTAAAATTTATACTCGCGCACGCTAGCAAAGGAAGCATATTGTGTTATACCCTTACTGATCTTGTATATATTGCGCAATATAAAGACGTTACAAAAGCTGCAGAATACAACTTGACTATAATCATGTTTCGTATTTTTCCTTACGATATTTCCACATACAAGAGGGGGTGATTGCAGGAACTGCGCGAACTGAAATTATGATTTCAAACATATTTGATTCTAGGGATGCAAAACTCGCCTTTCTCGTATGAATGTTTATTGGGTGTATTTGTCAAAAAGCTAACATTTAAAATGCATAATCGTAAAAACGGATTAACGTGTTAGCATTTTAAAAGTTTTTCTAAAATTTTAAAATGCTAAATTTTAAAGTAATGGAAGATCGTGGCAAATTGACCGTAAAAATTGTGTAAATTATGCAGAACGTAATCCTACTGAAAATCAGATTTTTATACCCCATATCTCCAGAAACAATTAGTAGATTAACAAACGTTATCAGCATTTAAAAATTTTATGATTCCTTACATTTCAACAAACATTTTCCTTGCACCCTGTACAAGCGCACGCTATATATACACATATATAAACATAAATGAAGGAACCCTCTACTTGAAAAATGAAAAATTTTTATTTATTCACATAAAAAGCGCTTTCAGTAAATATTTATAAAATAGTTTGTTATCAGCAAAACTCGATCGTTGAAAGGGAGTTTATACATAAAACGATATTCTTTTTAAATCACCTATAAAACTCAATATTTTATTATTAATAACATTATACCGCAAGTTTGATTAAATAATAAGACTAGGTTTCTACCTAGAAAGATTCTTTTCGATTCATGGGACAGATCCTCTCTTGAAAAAGTGATGCCAGGAAAGTTAAAGCCAGCATAAAACGTTCAGCGATTGGCAAATTGCTAACTCTATTGAATGAAAAGATGTGATTAATTGCTGAAGCTTTACATTTTGTGGTCTAGAGTTTGTGTCATTGGCTTTATTAAACGAAAGATTCGATTATAAAAAGTTTCAAATTTTTGTAGGCTATGCTAAAAATGTATGCTGTCAAACTATCGGAAAAAAGTTGTTACCTTTAACAACATTGCAATGACAATGAAAGAGCTCACAGTTAATACTTCTTTTACTTTAATAAAAAAAATATCTTGATCAAATTATTATTGTTTTCATGACTTACAACTCTTTCAGTCATAATTTTTTGTTATTTAAAATAAAATATTCATATTAAACATAATGATAGAATGTATTACATTAAATATTTTAGTAAAAATTTTATTTTAGTTAAACTTTTAATACGTACGTTTTTGGGGTGTCAATAATTGGGACTACTATATCTAATTTGGGACGATCTAATCGTGAGATCAAATTCAAATTAACATTTCTAAAAATTGTTAATAAGAGTAGACACATTATTAGGAAAAGAATTGCTTATGAGTAGAAAGATCTAAAATTGTACAATAATTGCTCTTAAACCGAATCATCTAAAAAGGTTTATAATTATTTGAGTTTAATCTTTGTTAAAATTCAGAAAATCTAACATTCATTTGCACACAATTACTTGAGTAAAACTGAAGCTTAATCAAGCATCTAAACCTCGAAATATGCTTTACAGTATTATATAAGTAAATTTATTGATCTGTCCTCCGTAGAGGAGAGATGATTGAAAGGGTTAAGATAAATCTTTGTGAGGCTTCCGAGTAGAATTAAATAAAAACAATTATAAGTACTATTTGATGTTATTTGAGTTTTTAAATTTGACATTATTATCCGGCTAGTTTTTTAAATTTTGTCAGCATCGCAATCTGTAGAATCCACTAATTGATGAATTTTGATTTTTAAAATTTTTGACATTGAATTAATTCTGCCTACTCTTATTTAATAAAAAATCAAATATATCCCTTCTTAAAAAAGTGATGAGCGGTCATGTTGAAGCATTTAAAGGCTTGATTTGATTGGTCAATATAGTTCGAAT
>UCOL01004578.1:0-14180 GCA_900474335.1 Ormyrus nitidulus
TATAAGATCTTATATAAGATCCTTTATTGGAATTTGTTCGATTTTCGTATGTAAGATCCTATATAAGATCTTATATACGATCTTATATAAGATTTTGTATAAGGTCGTAGATAAGATCTGGCATATTATTTTCAGTAGGGTTATCAGCGATTTTAAATGTAAAATTACGTTTTTTCACAATTTGAGTCGAAAAACCATATTTTAGAAAAGGTTTGACTTCAAAATTCGATTCTACGAGAAAAAAACAAGAGAAATAATAATTATTGAAGAAATAATAAATAATTGAAGCATGAAGCAGAAAATGCGAGAATGCGTGTCTGCACGTGCTGACTTAACCCTTATCCTCCCAAATGACACAAATTTTTTTTCAAACTTTCAACCTCTTAACTTTTAATGAAAAAGTCATATAAAAAATTAGGCAAACAACATTTTTTATAGATTAAAATCTCCTCTTTCGAATGCCGTTGAGAAATTTTACATAAAACGAAAGCTGGGAAAGTCGTTTTTCCGAAAAATTCACAGATTTTTCGAGGTATTTTTTTTGTTAATATTTATTTTAAGTTTGAAATAATGTTGATACCCCATCGCAATTGCTATGAACGGTGGCATAGATATCTACTCTTTCAAACCCTGTTGGATTTTTTAAAAAATTCAAAATGATAGATACAAAATGGCGTTCGAAACGGAAAATTTTTTGTTTCAACTAGAAAAACTTCTAAGAACAAAAATGTCTTAAAATTAATTGGAAAATACCCTCATATTTTTTTAGAATATTTTAAAAACATTTTAAAAATTTTGATATTGTGCATTTGAAAAAAATAAAAAATTATTTTTGAAAATTCTGAAAAAATTTGAGGGTATTCTTCACTTGATTTTATAACGTTTCTGTTATAGTAAACTTTGTAGCAAATTTAATAGTTTTTGAGGGAATCGTAAAAACCTTGATAGTTTTTGAGAACAAAATTTGTGAAGTTAAAACAAAAAATTTTCCGTTTCCAATGCCATTTTATATCCGTCATTTTGAATTTTGTAAATAATCCGACGGGCTTTGAAAGAGTAGATATCTATGCCACCGTTCATACTGATTGCGATGGCGTATCAAAATTTTTTCCAACTTAAAATAAACATTAAAAGAAAAATGCCTCGAAAAATGTGTGAATTTTTCGGAAAAACGACTTGTAACTTTTCCGGCTTTCGTTTTATGTAAAATTTCTCAACGGCATTCGAAAGAGGAGATCTTAATCTATAAGAAATGCCGTTTGCCTAATTTTTTATATGACTTTTTTATTAAAAATTAAGAGGTTGAAAGTTTGACAAAATTTGTGTCATTTGGGGGGAAAAGGGTTAAAGTAGTTGTAAAGCAAGATATAGAACTTTAAAAAAAAATTCTTAGCATACTTAACTATCATCTGATTACTTAAGTGATGATATATGTTATAAAATTAACTTTTATAAACTGAAAAAGAATTAAGAAGTCAAAATTTGATATTTTAAATAAAGACATGATTCACCAAAGAAAAAGATTTTCAAAGTAATTAATTTTTTTAATTTTTTAACTTATTTCTACGTAAAGGGGCTCATTTTACTCGTTAAACAATTATCTAGAGATTCCCTATGAAAAAAGTTTGAAATAATATTTTTCAAAACGCAAATTCCAATTCTTTATAAGCTCTTGTGTACTTGGACATAAACAATTGACTTTCATTCCTTGCAAATTAATTATTTCAAACTTTTTTCATGGTGAATCTCTAGATAATTGTTTAAGGAGTAAAATGAGCTCGTGTAGGTCAAAATAAATTAAAAAATGAAAAAAATTCATTACTTTGAACATTTTTTTCTTTGGTGAATCATATTTTTATTTACAATATCAAATTTTGACTTCTTAATTTTTTTTCAGTTTTTAAAAGTTAGCTTTATAACATATATCAACACTTGCCTAATCAGACGATAGTTAAGTATGCTAAGAACTTTTTTTTTAAAGTTCTATATCTTGCTAGGAGAGTATCACTTGTTTGGGTCACGGACTTAGTTTGAACTTTGGGATATGTTTTCTAATGTTAAAATATGAAAGAAGCCGTGTGTGGTCAGTCTAACGCATAACTTTTTTTAAAAGTTATGAGCTCTTTTAGCGAAAAGCTTAGAAAAATCGATTTTTGTTCAATCACATATAACTTTTCAACTGTTAATTATAGAGTATTTTAACTCCCAGTATTTGAAAGGTGAGATCAAATCCTAACGATCAAAAAGAAAGACATCAAAAAATCATCATTTGTTCAAAAGTTATGGCTGAACAAAAAATGACCATTAAAGTAGCATAAAAAATCCATAATTCATTGACGTAATTTTAGCTTCTTTTATCATAAATTTTTATTTAGCTGTAACTTTTGAACAAATAAAGATTTTTAGATGTCTTTATTTTTAATCGATAGGATTTGATCTCACCTTTCGAATGTCATTAGTTAAAATACTGTACCGTTAATAGTTAAGAAGTTGTATGTTATCTCCTACAACTTTACAACTAGTCGCGGATTTAGCAGCGGACGAGGAATAAAAGCTGCAGCGTTGCAACTGGTTGTAATATTCGCCCCGTTTCGTCACTTAAAAAAATATTTTTGTGTCATACATTTTACGTCCTTATTGTTAAATATACTATTAACAACTTGTTTATATGTATTATTCGTCGAAGTTAATGTAATTAAATATAAAATAATAGTAATAGTGTTAATAATCCAGACGTTAAATTCATTATAAACTTTATAATATTTTATATTTTTTTGTTTCAGGTACAACGAGTACATCAACGATAATAAAATAATTTCTCACATAGAAATTGTAAGTGTTCAGATGAGCGATGATGGTAAATATATTTGTCAAGCTGAAAACATAGCTGGTAGATCTTCAGGTAATCTTACATTGCAAGTGCTACATCGTGAAAGTAGCACAATCGAACCACCACCTGAAAATTCAAATAATAGTTATGCGGTTGCTATCGCTGCAGGAGCACTCTTTGGCACTCTGTTAGCTCTTGGCTGTCTTTTTCTTGGTATTTTTTTGTACGCTCGACGCTTACGATCACATTCTAAAAACGATATTAAGCAGCCTCCTCCGGCCAAAAATCTAGTGCCACCTTCTATTCTTAAGAAAAATAGCAATGAATTTATTAATAATAGCTCTAGCCAAACAGCAAGTGGGAGTGGTAATTTTTCATCTAATGCATTTGCAACAAACTGTCGCTTAGGGAACTCTTCTAAACTTAGTGCTGAATATTCCGAGTTTGCCGAAATAGGCTATCTTCAATCTCAGCAGCAGATATCACAGCGACGTTTCATCGAACCGGATCTCATTAATGAGGTACATACAGAGAGCGACTATACTATGACAGGTTTGCGCTTAACTTGTCAGCAGACTTGTCTTGAACCTTATTCCAATTGCCTGGATCGAGACGGTTATCCCTTAAACTTTGGGTTGCCGAAAATTGCATATAATAGTACTTGTGAAACATTACCGCGTGTTCGTCATCGTCAGCAGCAATTGGTGTTAAATAATTCAGCTGCTTTACCGGCTGCACGTTTTTCGCGTGAAGCTGAGTTTTTAGCGCATGGAGCGCAAGGATACTCGACTCATCCCGTTATTGAAATTGGTTATGCAACTATAGTACCCACACCCTTTATACCCTCGCCACCAGCAGCTTACCGTAGTGAACCTACATCGTTATCACCTCAATCTCTTTTACAAGTAAAGCCGCAATTAGATGCCATAACCAATTCAGATTCAGAAAATGGCCTTTCACGCAATAGAGGTCCTATCATTCCAATGGCTGAAGAACAAGAGAGTCTTGAGATATTTGACCATCCTGAAAGCCCTGACGAAGGCTATGTTGGTGACGCCATGGATGTCTAGCCATCTTAAAAATCAAAGCCTTTTTTACGAAAGAAAAAAAAATCATTCTACTTAAACTCATTTTGTATTTCAAAAATATTTAATTCATAGTGAAACCAGCGATTTCATGTGGTTTATTATGTTTAAGACAATTAATTCGCAAGTATGCACTTATATTTAAAAACAAAAAGTTTTTTTGAGTATATACAATAGTAATAGATTGTAAAAATTTAGCAATAGTTTTAATACGCAATTGAAAATAGTAATCTAGGCATTGCGAATAAGACATTGGACTAAAAAAGTATGACACTGTCACTTAATTATCTTACAGTTATAACTATAGCGATTGTACTGCCCAATGGTTTTATGAGAATTGGTCATTTTAATAGAACCTAAGCTTAGCGCACAATACTGTGTTCTCAAATAAAAATAAGGTCAATTGCAATTCATTGCAATAGCTGTTCAGAAAAATTTTATTCAGAGTAAAGTAATTCTACTTTCATTTCTTTAAAATTCAACTTTCCATGTATTTTAAATACTCTACGATATACCACGAAGTATTTTATTTATAATAAAATTTCTTTTTCTTTATTTAATATTGCATCCCACTTTTGGATATTAGCGGCAGTCTCAATTATTTACTGTAGGGTTTTAAAAAGAAGAAAAGATAAATATTTTCGCAGAAATGTATCTGAAAATATTGGACTGGTAGGCATTCGAACCCGAGAATTTGAATAACCTTGTTTTAGGAAGTAAACATTTGCATAAACGCATCAGCTTCTTTTTTGCCTGAGCTGCATACGACTCATTGTCAGTATAACTTAGATTTTATTAAGACGACTATTTTTCATATAATAATGCTGGTGAATCGAAGGGAGACATCGTTGCACAAGTTATAAGCGTAATATCAATTCTCTTTCAATTCCAGACCAAGAATATTTAATTTGAATCAACATTCGTTAGTTATTTTCTGATTAACTTTATTATTAACTTAGGCTAAAGGAAATACAAAATAGCACTTGTTTTTCGGAATATTTTCTTATTTGAAAATCAAACATTTCACTTAGTACTATTTATACCAAATGTGTACTGATAAGAGAAATTCACATCTAACATCGAATAGTTATTAAAACTTTATTTACTGAATGATATTTGAAACAGTTTTTTAAAAAGTGACCTTAAAATTGGTTTTTTGCTGGACCTCGAATTTTAAATCAAAATGTGTGCTGAATAAATGTTTATGATGAAATTTTACTGGTAGAGCAGGAGAGTGTTTCACCTTCGCAACATCAATCTGTCTGAAACTTCACAGAGTGTTTTCTTTCTACTAAATATAAAGACCGGTGCATGCCAATTAATCTCGTAGGCCTTATTTTTTTGTCTGGAGGCTCATTTACCTATGTTTTATTTAGAAAAAAGTAAAATTAATTTTGTTGCTAATTGGCCCGGGCCAATCTGACTGTCACTTAGGTTCATTAACAGTACTCTGGATCCTGGAGAGTTCCATCCAGGACCCAGATCGTACACACTCCAAGCACACACCCATCCGACTACTTAAAATTACACTCTAACTTAAGGGGGTGGGGGGGAGGGTCCTCTTCGCTGAGCAAGAAGCCATTTCTCTTGTTGGCTTCAACATGGATTCGCCATACCTAGAATAACACAGAGTTTACAGTTGCATTCAGTACTGAGAGTGAAACAGCTGTCTTAAGAACCGTTGTGCATCATCCTGCTCTACTCTACAAGTTATTAATATGCAGAAGAAGGTAAATGGAATGGATCTCACTAGTTTCCTACTCACTGTACAGCCTAAAATGGTGAAGAGAGTCCTCGTCAAATAGCCTCCCTAGTTCCAATTTTCGTCAAACTGCAGTCTTCCAAAGTGCTGAAGGGGCTCGAGCAGGCTGGAACAGCTCCTGAAAAGCCGAAAACAATTACTGTCCTGAAGGTAAGAAGAAAGAGAGTGCACTTCTCTGTTATAGCAAGAGAGTGCCTCTCGCAACACAAGATAAAAAAGGAGAAGAGGTTAGGATGGTATGCTGGGAAACTACAGTTATGGAAAAACTACAGAGAGATTCGACAAACAAAGTTACACAAAAAAGAAGTCTTACAGAGGGTTTCTCACCTGTTAACATCACTGGGTGGAAGTCTTGCAGACTCACCGTTGTGCTCTCAAGTTGCCAGTCCGACTGGCTCCTGCGAAATCTACAGCTCTGCACCCACTACAGCACCTGCAACAGAAGAATAGAACAAGCTTATTAGCTTAATAATCACAGTCAAGGAACAACACGCAGCGCTGAGAACTATGGCGAGGCAAAGTGCGCCAGTGCGGACGGTGAAGGCGCAAGAGCGGTTGCGAGCTCGCGATCGCCTCGCCATCACTCTCCATGGATTACTGTAGTTGCGTGGTCGCACATTTTTAGATCATTAGAGATCCGGGAAATATTAGCCATGTGGCGAATTTTGAGAGTATTCTGCGAACGCAGCGAGACCGCCTTCTTTGTAAGTAGTACTGCGAGGCTCGCGGAATATCAATCCTTTATTTTTTGTTCGATTGACCGCGTGTTAAACTCGATTTCGTTTTTGTGCGCGCGGTCGTAAGTGTGTGTGCTCGTGGTGCGCGCGGTTTGAGTCTTGGTGTCGCGTTTATCGCGGCTGGCGCCCATTAAACCGTGTGCAGATTCACTAGTTGCTCTTTATTCAATAATACAGTGTAAATAGTGTGTTCAAACATAATCTTTATTGCTCATTAATTAGTGCGTAGTCACTCGAGCAACACATGTGTTGCCAGCCCACGCGCTCTCCTTGAGTTACCTGACATTTTCCATCTTTTCCTATTACAGTTTTCCCTTTTCCTACAGTTTCTCTCGTAAAACCCCTTGTGCGGTTTACCAGTGAAAACGTCGTAAGCTCTATATTCATTGTAATATGTAACATATTAAAGAGAACATAAAATATTACAATTATTTAGCGGATGTTAACAGTTTCTGGCAATATCCTTTACATAAAGGAGATCCTATGCTGCTTCTATTTGTATCAAGCGACTTCATAAGATCCAGTTTTTTCTTTAATATCTTTTAAAGTTGTCTATATGTCCAAAGAGTCCACTAGGAAATTCAAAATGTCAAGAACTACTTAAGTTCAAGCGGTAAATTTGCAATAAATATCAAAAAGAATCACCTTCACATCATTTTTCAATAAAATTTATTATAAAATAAAACTCTTCATTTCTTATTGAATTGACAAAATAAAATATTTAAATAACATCAAGTCAATAAAACAGTTCTAAAATATCAACTCACAAGTAAAATCAGGTGCAATTAGCTCCAATTTCAGTAGTTCTCGATGTTTTGAATTTTCCAGTGGACTCCCTGGACATATAGACAACTTTAATAGACATTAGAAAAAAAAATCTGAATCTTCTGAAGTCGCTTGATACAATTAGAAGCAACTTAGGATCTCCATTAAATAAAGGATATTGCCAGAACCTGTTAACATCCGCTAAATAAAAGGTAATATTTTATGTAATCTGTAATATATTACATATTACAATAAATATAGAGATATTATAATTACTAAAGCCATGTATTATTAAAAAAATTCATTTTATTTTTTTCTAAATAAAACCTACGTAAACGAGCCTTCAAACTAAAAATAAGGACTATGAGATTAATTGGCATGCACCGGTTTTCATATTTAGTGGAAAGAAAACACTCTGTGAAGTTTTAGGTAGATTGGTGTTCCGGACGTGAGACACTCCTGGTCAGAAATGAAAGATCAAAGTTAGCCAAATCGAATGAATAATAAGTTCAGCAGTTAAAATAGACGCGCTTTTACTTTGTAAATGAGAAAGATTCCGGTAAATATCATATAAAAGTCGTCGACGAATTTTAACTGGAAATTCTCATTTTATATTTCGGTTTGAAAGATCGGCATTTTACATACGAGACAAGTATACAATTTTCTATTACGAGAAAGCTAAAAAGCCCCCAAAACACATATGATGAATAAGAGCAGCGATGGTTCAGTTGGTAGAGTACCGGTCCTTTAACCAGAAGGTCTTTGGTTCGATCCCGGTCTCCAGCAAAACTGACATTGGGACACCACTGTATTTATTTACAAGTGTCTAAATAACATCAAAGCTCAGGTGGTTCGGAAGTCACCTTTATAAGCCGTTTGTCCCGTCGCGATTTGACAAGCCGTAAGGTAGCATAAAAGTCGACGATAGATAAGATAAAAAAAAAACATATGATGAATTTGAATTAAGTCAATTCTGAGCCATATCCTTCATTAACCGCAAGTATCACAGTCTTATTTCATTGATTTCGTGTCCATTGGTGATGAGTGGGGTCCTTTCTGCGAAAATGAAAAGTTGTTCACAAAGCAATCCCTTTTCTCCTTCGCAAGAGTTTAGTTATTCATTTTTATTTTAATATTTGCAAAATTGTTGAGTAGGCCTAAACAAACTAAAACTATATTGTGATTCAGTTAGAACATTGATATTTTTTTCAAAAAATGACTGTCGCAACCGTTATTTAGGGAGTAGAACAATTATTAAAGCTGTTAGTATAAAGTAATTCACATGAAGTAATATGTTTTTATTTTGTTCTAAAGGGTTGTTACATCCAATCGACGTTTAATACGTCACTTAACCTTGTTCCGAAATATGATTGATTACACTGTAAGAAAAATTACTATATTTTTTAGTAACGGTTGGGCATACTCAAATTATGAAAAATTTTAATATATGTAAATAGAAAAATTACTACGTTACATAGTAAAAATTTTGATGCAGTAAATATTGCCATCGATCATAAGAAATTTTGCTTCACAAAATAGTAAAAATTGCCCACAGTATTAGTCATTTCTGCACAAGTTAGGGGGTCCATGTGCCTGCGTTGAAGTCACGTTTCTTCAGCAATTTCACTTTGTATTGCTTTTAAGCTAACAAAACATCGAAAACCTCGGTTTAGTTATTATATTTTCATACTATGCGTATTAATTATACGTTTTTTTCGTGTTATTTTATTTATTTATTTATTATCGTTAAATATTATTATTGTTTATTATACTATAACAAATAATTATTCAATAAATTTATTTCATACAATTTAAAAAAAAAATAAAAATCAGCATGCTGCTTTTGCTCTACCGTTATTATTTTGTAGAAATCATGATCAGGTCGCCGATGATGATTTCCAGGTGATGCATAGTTTTTGGAGTCTAGGTGACGATTCACCTTGAGGTGGTTCTCTCCAAGTACCAGGTCGCCGATAATGATGTCCAAGTGGTGGGCTCCGTAGTTTTCGTCATCATCATCGGCGACCTGGTACTTGGAGATAACCACCTCAAGGTGAATAGACATCTAGGCCCGGAAATCTATGGAACACGCCACCTGGACATCATCATCGGCGAACAAGTTGTCCGTCGAGTCGGGCTGTCAAACAACGTCCTCGACATTTAAACCCCAAACACTGCGGAGCGCACCACCTGGGAAGAGTTTTTTTTCGAAAATAAGTAAGAAATTTATAAAAAAACTATAAGAGGCTTGTTGTTTTCTTGATATTTGAAGCTATTACTTCAAGAAAAAAAATTCAATCAGTATAGTGTGCTTAAAAAAAGTTTTTTTTCTACTACCCAAAAGTTAAAAGTTTCCTGGATTTACTCATAATATATGCATATTTAACCACTCATTTCCTAAAATTAAAATGTGGACTCAAGTGGAAACTTCACTGGGAGTAATATTTCATTATTAAACTCTCATTTCACACATTTTGGTTTAAAATTCGAGTTTTAGCCAATTTTCACTCTTTGCTTTATTTCACTGTAATTCCAATGAAGTAATATTTGTAATAATAAACAAGTTAATTAAATAAAAAATTGAATATTAAAAATTTAAAAAACAAATAGATGTAAAATTTTATAAAATAAAAACATTTTAAGATAATAAATAAAATTAATAAACCAGTTTTTACATTGAAAATATGAAAAATTAACAAAATTTAAGAATAATTATTGAGATTTGTTAAGGGGGTTTATACGCATAAATGTGCCCCTTTAAATTCAAAGAAAAAAATTTAATTATTAGTGCGTTTTAACACTAGATATTTTGTATTATAATTATTGTATTTTACAACCTAAATTCAGGCGCGCTACGCTCGCTTGATTATTTTTTTTACTACATATATTGCCCAGGTGAAAAATCTCACGTGAGAAATTACTTGACTTTATGAAACAAATCATCAAACGATTTCTCATGTGATTTTTCAAGTAAATGAACCCTACTGCAAAATGTGAGCTCTTAAATAATAAAAAAATCAGTTTCTCAAAATTAGGATTCGCCTATTAGGTTGTACCATACCCACCGCCCCTCCCCCCCATACAAGTTAGAATCTATAATTCAAAATGTTTTATACATTTTTTTTATTTTAGAAATTTTATTCATTCTTACAAGAGATCTCACATGAGTTCTTACATAAGTTCTTACTTGAGGTTTCACGTGAGATCTTACGAGAGGAGAATATATAAAATTTCTAAAATTAAAAAAATGTCTAAAACGTTTTGAATTATAGATTTTCTAACTTGTATGGGGAGGGAGGGGGGTATGGTACAACCTAATAGGCGAATCCTAATTTTGAAAAACAAATTTTTTTATTATTTAAGAACTCAGATTTTGCAGTAGGGTCCATTTACGTGAGAAATTACGTAAGAAATTACATGAGAAATCACTTGATGATTTGTTTCATAAAGTCAAGTAATTTCTCACGTGAATTCTCATGTAAGTTCTCAAATGATTTTTCACGCAATTTATCACGTGCTATTTTTCGCCTTGGTAGGAATCTATTCATTAAATAATTTCGACGCATTTTTGTATTATAATTTCATGAATCTTTAATAATTCACTATCGTAGAACTTTCAGCATTAACGTACACCTCATACTAAATTTTGAGGTTAGAAATTTTAAATTTATTCACATTTTTATTGTGAAGAATTAAATAGAAATCAACGGTAATATTACGTAATTATTTTTAGCACTATTTTTTATTTTCTATTCTAGTTCTCGAAGTTCTCTAATTGTTAATATTAAACGTTTAAATATTCGATTTTTTTATGTTTACCGCCTTAATTCAACAATCAATTACAATGAGCTATAAAATTTGGTTCATTTGATCCTTTCGACCAAGAAAAATAGCCATTTTTAAATATTTGCTTTGCTGTAACGTGCAGGTTTAACAAATTAATGAATTTTGAGTCTCAGAAACTTAAAATTTTTGTATTTTATATCATTTTGGACCAACGAGTTAGGAAAAGGATGAGACATTTTAATTAATAATTAATTATTTATCTTCAGTTTTTTGAATTTTAAAAATAATAAAATTAATACTTTTCATTGCAAGGATGTAAAATGGACCGTGTGCTTCGCGATCGGGCTAGAGTCTAAAAGTCTAATTACGTCCGTCAGGCGAACATTATTTTTCAATGCACGGGTGTACGTATACATTCAATTTTACTTCCTGTTTTCTAATTGAAAAAATTCAATTTAAATCTCATGTAGATCTCATATAGATCTTATAACGATTTTCAGCCATGATCTCATTGAGATATCATCTGCAATTTTTTGTTAAAAAAAATTAATAATTTTAAATATTTATAAATTTATTATTGAAAATTACAATAAATTATTTTATTTTCATTTTAATAAACTGTAATTTTACAGTAATTTTAATAAAAATTATTGTTTTTTAAAATGATATTATTGTCTTTTAATAAATTTATAAATTTTTTAAATTATTAATTTTTTTTTAATAATCAAATGCAGATGAGATCTCAATGAGATTTACATATGATTCGTATAAGATCTCATATAATATTTTCACGCGGGTATGTTTTCGCATTATATTCGTTATCAGCTGCCAACTGCATGCGAACAAAATTCATACGAATATTCGTTTATTGTTTACGCAATTTTTATATTATTTTGAAACGCAATTGTATTTTTTATTCATTAAGGTGTCTCAAAAATATCGACAACGATAGGCACAATGTTTGTCAACACCGCTTCGTTGTCTCTTGCTTACTTTACCGAGCGAGCATTCATAACCTCTAATTGTTCGATTTCGACGAGCTTCGACTTTGACTCTGACGTTAGCGTCGTTGCCACATTTTTTGAATGCAAATGTCAGATTCTGTGACTTCGTTGCTTTAGCTCAAAAATCTTTTCTCTTGCTGACAGAATACTTTCAAAACTGTGCGTATAAGGTTTCATATTCATACCCTACAATATACTCGTTTTTCAGCTTAATCCCTTTACTAGAAATAACTTTTTTTAGAGGAAAAAAGGGTAGAGATCCACGCGCTGCCATAAGAGACTATGTATTTTTACTCAAACTTTAAATAATTATTACTTGGCTCTTAGCGACCAGATTTGTTTCAAATTTGATTAGGTAGTGTATATCACCGAAAGGATATCGTATATTAATTTTTATTTAATTCTCTTTACTCTGACCTAGCTCCAGGACAACCTTAAATTATAGAGAGTTTAGCTTTGGCGCACCTATCGTTTCAAGTGATTTACGGACTATCGTGAACGAAAGCTTAACATCTTTATATTTTTTCGTACAGAAAACTGAAGTTATTGATAAAATTAAGTAAATTAAAAATTTTTTTCTTGAGAAGCGTTCTTTCTAAAGAAACATCAATTCACAATAGTGTATCCACGTCGCAAATAGTGTTGCGCATCCTGTATGAAATTAAGAGTTCTAATTTTATTGTAGTCTTTACGCATGCAGCTTACATTCTTGATTCGAGATGACATCCTTTTTTCTACAATTTTATCTATTTAGTCATATCTTTCTATTTTATTCGTACTATCTTCATGCACCCTGGTAGAAAGTTTCCTATAAGTTCTAGCCAGTATTCTAGATTCCAGATAGATCCAATACCTAGAATCTATCTAGAATTAGAGGATTGTGGCATAAATCTTATCAACTCAGAATGTAGAGTGCGCGACGCGCATATGAATTTAGCTAACCCTCTTAAACAAATAATATGGCGAAAAGTAGTTGTCAGATTTGGTCGAGTGAATGCAGGATATGGCTGAGAGCTGAGATGAGGATGTGGAGTAAAATAAAATTGATAGTTGTGGCTCCTTGACAAGTTGTTTATTTCCTATCTGTATACTATAATACTTGCTTTTCCTTTTCTGATCTTACCCTTTGCTACTGGGTTTCTTATGCCTCCTGCACTACCATCGCCACTACTTTAAAGACGCCGCAGTTCGAATTCTTACATAGTGAAGCATTTTAAAACTCAATGTGATTGGTTATTGAATTAAAGCGATAAAATTAAAAAATTGAGTTTTCAAAGTTTTAATAATTAATTATTAATTTTACACACGTTTCCATGCAAAATCTGATCATAAATCATAAATCATCCACCACAGCTGCAAGTTTATTGATTTTGGAGAAAGTGAAAAATAAATTTATTTCTATTGTAAAAGATGTTCAGTTATCTTATTCTATTGCAAAAGATGTTTTGTCATTTTATTTTTCTAATTTTAAACAAATTTCAAGAAATTAATGTTTTGTCACGTATCTTAAAAATTACTTTTTGTAAGACAATTTTTTTTAATAGATCTAATGTTTCGAAATAATATTTTTTTAAATTAGTGATCGAGGTTAAATTTTCACTTATCAATCCACCACGAGTAATTTATAGATTTAAAAATATAAACGTGTTCTAGGTGTCTTCATAATAAAAATATGAAAATACACAAGGTTGGTTGAATAAACGAAAAGTTAATCTTTACCTTTCCTAATTTAATAAAATTTTGTTAATGCATTAGATCCTCAATGGAAATAAAAATTATACAAAAACGTACGGAAACGTATGTAAATGTATGAAAAAATTTAACATATGAAAATGTAAGTTTGAGTTTTATTTCGAACAATTCGACATTTTTATACGTATAAAATTATGTATTTATAAAATTATTTATTAAATTATTTAATAAATAATAATAATTAATTAATTTAATTTATTTATTAAATTATTTATTTAGAAAATTATTAATTTTTTTTTTTATAAAAAAGTAAGAAAACGTAAGAAAACGAACTTAAGTGTACGGAAACGTACAAAAACATATAAATTTGTATATACTAAAATGTACGTTTTCATACTTTTTCATACCTTTGCGTACATTGCCATTTTTGCATTGATTCAGCTATTGAACTTTTAATAATTAACTAGGGGGCTCCGCCCCCTGCGCGCCTACGCGCGCCAACCCCCAATTTGACGTTTT